>CAKALU010063056.1:78084-130343 GCA_916700995.1 Hozukius guyotensis
TATATATATATATATATATATATATATATATATATATATTTATTTTTTTAATACATTTTTTAAAAATGTCTAAAAATGTAGGCTTATTTATAAGGCATACACTTTGGTGGGTTTGCCAAAAACACACCTCCCTGTCTGGATAGTTCATCCATAAGAATTTTAATAGATTAGTGATTGTAGATTTCCTATTAAAAAATATATTTAAAAAAGAAATACTATCACAACATTTATATCAATATCATAGAATTGTATCTGTACTCTGCACTCCTAGTAACTAAGCTATGTTCCTGACAAGATGCCCAAAGAT
Source organism: Hozukius guyotensis (assembly GCA_916700995.1). Classification (NCBI taxonomy): domain Eukaryota; kingdom Metazoa; phylum Chordata; class Actinopteri; order Perciformes; family Sebastidae; genus Hozukius; species Hozukius guyotensis. Next base: position 78,392 of record CAKALU010063056.1, read on the forward strand.
AGCATGGTTAAGGTTCGACAAAAACCTCTGTTTGGTTAAAAGATAGAGAAAGATTGTGGTATGGTGTAGCTTAGGCAACTAAAAGCACTTTGGTTTCACATGGTTTCATGAGGGGTGTCCAAGAACCACATTTGTTGGCTAATCTGCTTATAGACCCAACCATATTGCAGTATTGTTGCTTGGGGCATAATTGATAAGTCTTTCACATGTAACTTTTGTAAAATAATACCCAAAACAGTTTTTCTACTTGTAGGTGAAGAAGCTCTAGAAACATAAGAAAAAAAACATTACAAGAAAACAGCTGGAGAAGCTGAACCTTGAGAGAGGCTCTATGAAAAAGCAGTAACTTATTGTAACCACTGGAGGGCAAAATGAGCCAGCTATTGAAAGATAAAACATAAATGTGTTGTGCCAGTGACATGCTAACCATTATATCTCATAACAAACGAATATCAAATAACAGTTTACAACTCACAAAATTGTTTTTATTAAAGAAATATTCTTTAATCAAGCTTGGAGATGGTCCAGTTATTTATGTGTAGTGAATGCAATGTGTCCTCTCTATTTCCATGAAAAGTGAATGTCATAAATATCATGTTTTGATGTTATACCTTGTTTATCATAACACATCATGTGAACCTCTTTGAAATAAATAGTATTGCTGGGAAGCTCAGTGTGGTTTACAGCTGATATCACCCAATCAAACAAAAACACAGTAAGACATGACAAACTAATGTAGCTAAAATACAATTTATTCCTGCTTTCAATTCACGATTATTACAATATTTAACATTTTTCACACCTGCATTGTGCACTACAAGGACATCTAATGAAGTTTTTTACATCAAGGCACAAAACAGCCACAGATGTTGAAGGTTTTGTTGGTCGTGCAGACGTTCAGTATAAGAATTCCAGTTCGACACATACGTAGATACAAGTCAGAAGACCAGTTGAGCCACAAGAAAATCCATTGTCTTCCCTCTTTGCAAAAGAAAATATCCTCTCAGTGATGACGATGACACCGTTATTTCTCTGTTTTTAAGCACAGACTAACAATGAATACTGACAACTTTCTGAGTCTGAAAATAAGAGATCCTTGTTTGTGAAGAATACTGTATATGTTCATGTTTCCAAGTGTTTGCAGGTAGATGATGATCATGATGATGATGCAGTTTTGTCACTCAAAGAGGCACTCGGTCCTAAAGAGGCAGTAGAGAGCTAATACAGAAAATATGGGTAGTAAGAGACACGGATATCAAAGTTCCTTAGTGGTAGTAGACCTTTGATGGCTCGCAATAAACCCTTTTTTATAGTTCATACACACTGAAGTTGTCACAAAAAAAGACTGTAGAGTCAATAACTTTTTGTCATTGTAGGCAAATACAAGATAAAAAAAAAGGTTTGGTCAGCGTGTGGTATACAAATGACAACATTATAACATTACATTGTAATAACTTGTGAACGTAAGGGACCTAATTGATTGTTATATCTAATTTCAGGATATTTCAAATCTACAGTATATAACATCAAATATGTCAGATAGATTCATTTTCATTTTACCAGGATATTCCCATTGAGATTTACAGTAAAATCTCTTTTTTGAAGGAGTCCTGGCCAAAAGGGCAGCATAAAAAGTTTCACATAAAAGCACAAACAACAGACTGTGTGCGTTTTGTGTTTGAAACAATACAAGCAAGAAGCCTTTCTGTGATTCTCAGTTTGGTTTCAAAACACAATGCTTTTCTCTTGTACTTCATCTACAGTATAAGCTCCAATGAGTGCCAACATACCATGTGTCTGCTCCTGTGCTCACACAGGGCCGCGCCGCTTCCGTCTGCCAAACGCCTGGGCGCCCACGTTGGTGGGGACGAAGTTGCTGTGTCCCAATCCTCCTGACCGACTCAGGAAGTCAGCCAAGCGGTGGGTCACGCAGGTGGATGTGTTGCACGCCCGCTTCTGTGCTGTTGCATTGCTTGCAAGAATGGAAAAGATAGTGAACACAGTTTTTTTTATGATGCACGACACACAGTTACAGTATTGTTTAGCATCATCAACAACAAATTAAACACAATGGAAATATGTCAACGAGAATATTCCAATAATTGTGTGTGCATTATAGGCAGTCATGCTTACCCTTTTTCTCCTTTCATATTTTATTCAATGAGTAATTTTCAATCTTGAATGAATTACAGTAAAAACAGCTTTCATGTAAAAGATGAGTTTATTAAAGGGGAAACATACATTAGAAAGATTTTTAGCTGTTTCTATATTTTATTGTACTGTACAGAACTGCCTAAGTAACACAATCTTTGTAGCTAATTCTAAGTTTTCAAGTCTCTGTCAAAATCTAATGCCTGCCAGTGGAAAATGAAAGCAAGGACGTTTCTATGAAGTTAGTCGGACACATAGGATCCACATGCACCAGCAGTGTTGTGAATGGACAAACAAGCAAACGTTAACTCAAACATACAGACAGAAGAATAGATTGGCTAAAAAGTGAGAGCTTCAATTGTATGAGTTTCCGTAGTTCTCATATTGCTCAGATAGACTTCGCTTCTTGCCAGGCGTCCCTGCTCCCACGTCGGTGCGGGGATAGGTTTGCAGTTTGTGAATGTCCTGGGAGAGTTTGCCCAGCACACAAGTGCTTAAGCCGGTGCAGCGCTTAGACACGGGTCTATCCAAGCTGTTAGAGACGGAGACAAACATGCAGAAACAGGCTTACAGTAACCGTGGCATGCAGATAAATAGTAATAATCACATGCATGATGTTTTTCTAAAACGTCATGCGTCAATAAATGAATATTTCAAATGCATGCTAACAGATCCAACAGGCATATGAAGGCATCTTGTAGTTGAGTTGTCATGCTATTGTTTCATTCTCTATCATGTCTATCATGCATGTTCTCTCATGATCTTTGATATCATGCTCCCTTCAGTTTTCTGACCAAGGACACTATCTTTCAGGCACATTGTTTACCATATTACTGAATGAATGGATGAATGAATGACTAACTACAGTCCATGCATTAAGGGATTATGACAGAGAGTAGATTTACATGAATTTCACTATATACCTTGATAATTACAGTAATAAACGCCAACAAGTTGGAGCTGCTGGGCTTGTAAACAAAAGTATGTTATATTTTGGCTTGACTGAAATGGATAGATAGATAGATAGATAGATAGATAGATACCACACCCTATATAGTACTTCAACTTTATTATAATCAGGATTAACCATAATTCAATGATACCTAAAATTATTAAAAGCCATACCTGTTTCCATCAGCTGTTTGCTGGTCTTGCTCATCTGAAGTTATCTGCATGAACCCCTTGATAGCTCTGAGTAACAGTTGGGCATCATCGTTCGATAGTGTGACTCCATCTGACATAGACTCCTTACTAGTTCTGGAAAATACACATTCGATTAACCGATTGATTGGCTGGTTCTGCCACAACATTGGTTTAAAAAACGTTTTAACTTGTCCAGACTAACACAACAGTAAGGGGTACAATGCAAACTGTATGTAATCTGATGTAATTGTTCCTTTGAAAAGCTAACAGGAACCTTATGGCATTTTTATATCTATCTGATCTTGGGATTTTGAGGAAATTAAGTTTAAAATCAAATATATTTGATTAGTTATGGTAAACAAGAAAAAGTGTTCTGCAGCAATAATCTTAAACACATCAAAAGTGTCAGACACAACCACAATGTTTTTACAAGGTCAATATATTTTATACTTTTATGAATATTCTCACCTGGATGGAGCTGCCTGTGAGACGTACATCTGACAAATGATCAGCGTGTAGGCAACAAGGAGAGTCCAGAGTTTCAGCATTATCATGATTCCCTGTGGAAAATACATACAATTACAAACGAGGTAATGAGAATTGTTATAAGGATAAGTTTTATCAATGATTTTGTGTGATCTGAACATTTAATGCCATTAAACATGTTTTTTTTTTGTACAGACTTTCTCATCAACTGAATGCATTCACAGCTATATGAATCTTCTCTCTCTGTCTCTCTCTTACACTCCCTCGCTGTTAGAGCCGCTGAACTTGCAGAGGCAAGAAGAGTTATTGGTGATATACTGACATTGGAAGCTTTGCCAGCAACTATAACAGCAGCTCTGTCCATTAGCGGAATTAACTGCAGCCACCCATAGATAGTATAACGTCATCAAACCAGCAAAGCTGCATCTCCCTTCTGTTAGCAACCAGTATCCACCAGTATAGGTGGCTATCCAGTCTACTCAAAAACCACATCATCTGATATCTAACAGTGACAGCATCATTTGCACAATCAACTAAAAAATGCAGTCTTTAATCTATACTCACCGTGAGATAATAGATGTTCTGGTAATGAAGAATTGAATCTCACTTGTGGATGTGCTGGACACTCCCCACAGTGCAGGGTTTTATATATGTTCCCCATGGGTTTCTGTATGAAGTGAGTGAGCACTTGATCATAGTCTATTGGCTAGTCAAATGTTTTACCTCAAACTGCTGGCCAATCAGATGTCCTACGTCACTCACAGCAAGCCAATAAAAGAGCTTGTACGCAAATGACATCAGTGTGTTTAATTCACAAAAAAAGCTGCCAGGTATTTGAATCAGTTCTTTAAGCGGGTGAAAGAACCATCTCACCGTCATAGTCAGTGTCTCATGTTGTTGAGATGGTATGTGCATGTGGAACCACCTACTGTAAATCCCCATTACAGGGTGCATAATCATAATGGTCAGAGAATTTAAACATCATTCACCAGTGCTTCTGTTATTAAAATATGACAATATTATTTTTAATGTGGTGCCATTTTGTTTTTAAATGAGTAAGATGAACAGGGCTAGGGGGTGAAAAAATGGAAATACCACAAGATTTCATCACATTTACAAAGACAATGAATGTCCACAAGTGATTCATATTTCATTACATATTACCGGATAGCAATGTGTAAAATTAAAGAAGAAAAATAAAAAACATGTCTTTTTTTGTTGCAGTCACTCACTCAAGTTGCATTTTTAGTGTGGCGGGGGAACAGGGTCAAAGGCCAAGCGCATGGCTCATATGTTCATCAGGATGCCATCTAACAGTTAAAGAATTTACAGGTCCAGTTGTACCCTGCTGTTCCTTAACATGTTTCAATATAATGTTACCCCATAGACACTTTAGACAAACTCGACAGTTTAGAAGTGTGTCTGTAAATACCAAAGGAAAGTAATTTGTCTCCAACTTGTTATTAGATCTAAACATCATAGAACCTTGGTGTCAATTTCTGAAGCACAGAGTACAAAGTAGATTTTAACTTCCTCTGTCTCTGCAACAGATCCTATTTCTGACTTAAAGCTGGGGTTGGTAATCTTAAGAAACTTGCAAGAGAAAGAGTATTTAAAATGTATCCAACCGAAAAACCCAGCCCAGTGTTGCCAACTCTTTTCCAATGAAAGTAGCTGGCAGCACTAGCTCCAAAAGTCCCTAAATCTAGTGAGAAAGGCGGCAAGTCGGCAACACTGACAGTCTGTCCCTTCAGGCCTTACTCCAAAGACACTCCCCCAAAATTATCATTATGAACATAAACAATGAACATGGCTATTGTTAGTACTCACAACTGTCCAGCTAGCAGCTTGTGGAAGACTCTGGTGAAACACAATAAGTGCGCGGGCAGGTAGGTAGACAGGCAGGTAGGCCGTTCAATCATTACATTGGGGCTGAATGTAATTATTGGACGGGTTTATTATAGTCCTGCGACAGCCACAGATACTGGATTTCTTTTCTCTTTTTTGTCAGAACATTTGATTTATTGATTGATGTCGGGATGTAATGAGAATTTCAACAAATATAACAAAAAATGTTTTTGAAGAAGATTAGCAACTCTAGCTTTAACCCAGAGAACAGTTTGAATCTTGCTCCTTTTGATAATTTTCATACGGTTGGATAAAATAATGCCTTTCTTGTATGAGAATAGCGTCACAGTGAGCTCTCCATGGATAAACTCAACCCTCCCACAGAATTCAGCAGCGTCCATCCATCCGGTTTCTCTGAGCTAATTACTGGGCTGTTGGTCTCTGGCCATCTTGTAATTCCCATTATGTAACAATATTGGATGATGTGTCATAATGCACCCTGACTCCTAGTTCGTTTTTGCGTCACAAGGAAACTCATTAGTGTGGATGAGCCTTTTAGTGCTATTGAGCAGACCTGCAGGCTCGAGACCAGAAGCACTAAATTAGTCCCCAACAGCTCCACATGGAGGACTTAAAGACTTTAGAGCAAGAGGTTCCAACTACACACACAATGATTCTTGATCTCTTTTGAGTAACTTGCCAAGAAATGTGAAGTTCATACATTTATCTTTTAGTTAATCTGCAGCTTCTCATGCAAAGTCAACCCAGCAGAGCACATACAGTATGTGAAGATAGAAAATCATGTGTATATTACAGATAATTTAAATGTCAGTGCTCAAACGATCTCATTGTTTGCAAATTCTTCAAAAATGATCAAGTCATGTGAACCATCTCTCTAAGTCAGAACAAGAAGGATGTCTCTTCCTCCATGACAAATGCCACCTTTAACAAGTCAAGAGCCACCTTACACTAGTCAGTGTAAAAGTAAATACTCTCCACACTGTTTTGCACTCAAGATGCTCCCGTGCAGGCCTCGGTTCACCACCGCCGGCTCTGACCAGGGACAGGAGTCGAGGCAGAGAAATTACATTCCAAGGGGAAAAGCGTATTGTCAAGAATGCAATTATCTCATACTGTTCACATTCCCTAATGTTGGGCACGAATTGGCCTGGAAAATTAATTGCGACACAGGAGAGCATTCATGACAGAGAGGGCAGTGTTCAATGCTCAGCTCAGTGCTCATCAGTGACAGTCTCAGCTGAGTCACTGTGAATGTGTCTTCTCCCAAAGAGAAGCTCTTGGCTGGGAATAAAAAAGCCCCAGAGAATATTTCCTTCAAAGCTCTCTCATATCGACACCTTGCGTTATTCAAATAGGCAGCAAGGGTTGATAATCAGCTGGAATGATCCAAAGTTATGTATTAAATATTAAAGTTAGCACATGAGGATTGTCGACATTGGAGCGTATAAATGGATCATTGCGAGGTGAAATGTACATCGGTGCTCTGAACAGAGCTGAACAGAGGCCATCAGCACTCGCAGAGGGGACCTTGAATAATTCTTGACATTATGAGCAATTACTACGTCAGCTAGAAATGAGCTCACACACTTTAATAGGCTACTCTATCAAAAAGTAAGCACAACTATAAGCCAAGTATACTTCTCTATAGGCCTATAAGGCGAGAATACTTAATTATACTTTTCTTAAGTATATCTCGATCAAAAGATTAAGTACAAGTAGGCCTATAAGCCAAGTATACTTAGACTTTTCTGTATACTAGTCAATATAAGCCACGTATACTTAGACTTTTCTGTATACTAGTCAGTATGAGCCAAGTATAGTTAGACTTTTCTGTATACTTGTCAGGATGAGCCAAATATACTTAGACTTTTCTGTATACTTGTCAGTATAAGCCAAGTATACTTAGACTTTTCTGTATACTAGTCAGTTTGAGCCAAGTATATTTATGTATACTTTTGTTAAGTATATCTCTGATAGGTAAATAAATAGTAAACTGAAAGTATACTTTTTATTTTAAGTTTAAAAGAAGTATACTAATAGCACACTTGAATAAACTTCTTTTTGGTAAGGGGAAATGCTCTTTGTCCAAGAATGAAATGAAAGAGAGGAAGAGGAACCCAGAGAATTTATATTAGGAGATAATAGCCTCTTTTTTGTGAAACTTAGAGTTTACATTTGTGTTGGGAAGGGAGCAGTCTAAACAGGCAGAGACGGTTTTACACAAAAATGAGTACCAAAATAACACTGTGCTACCTGATGTGCATGAATACCTCTAGACTCACCTAAGCACAACAAATTAAATTGGAACCATAAAACGGATGGAAATGGCAATGTGACTCCATTTGCACTATAGGCGAGAACAGGGTTGGTCATCACACCTTTTTACTTTCATTTTAATCCCTCAAAAACTGTACCATTAATAGATTCCCTTTCAATGTGTAATGGAAGCCTAAAGTGTCAGGTAGGAATGGACTGACCTTACTCTCCTTAAGCTTATTCTGTTGTCTATGTCTTGTGTACTTGTGACAACCATCCCAACACGTTCTCATCCCACCTCGTCACATACTGCTGCTTTGTCAGACCTCTCTGCATCACTTTTCACTCGCAATAAACACATACTCAATGTTGGGAATTAAACAAAAACACTTGTATAGGTTTAGGCAACAAAACCACTTAGTTAGGTTTAGGAAAAAAAACACAGTTGGGCTTAAAATTGATACATTTGTACAGTGAAAATGACATTGAACGTTGTGAACGTGGGACACGAACAGCGGCCTCCTGGATGAAAGCCTTGTGTTTGTTATCATTTCAATGAATTTCAGAAGTTTAATTTCATTGAAATGCAACAACCTAAAACATCTCCTACATTGAGAGAACATAAACAGGAAAAATCATTCCTATAAGTGCATCCTTATATAATAATACTCAACTCATCCTTATGCCAGTCACTCACAATCAGTTACATGTGACAACCAACCCTGAAGAGAATGTGACAAGCATCCCCAACTGGGGTTTTTAACTAGCAGCTAAGCTAACAACCACATGTTGTAGCCTAGCTAAGAAAAAACTATAGTTAAACTATAGTTCTCCCTTCATAATTTTTAATTGTAACAATTGTTTTATTTTATTCCCACTGTGTAAAAGCCTAGAAGAGAAACACAGAAGAGCTGAATATTTACATTTTGACATGAAAAACACTAAAAGTCCTCTCACCTCAAGGTCAAGTGTCTTATTCCTGAAATGACCCCGAAGTTTCTTACCCCAATTCTGAAAATTTCCGTACCAGCATTTTTTAACAGCGCCCTCTAGGCAGCAAGCTTTTAAGTGTTAAAGTTAAGTGTGAAAATAAACTAATTGTCATAGGGTGGTGTTGTTGGCTGGATGACCTCTGAACCTACACTGGAACTGTCAGAATGGAGAAAGCAGAGAACTGAAAAGTGAGAAACTTTATTGTGCACATTGTGGATAATTATCTTTGGCTTCACCACATAGCATTAAAAATCAATACAGTGATGAGAACAAACAGTTGCAAACAGACTTCTGCACACTGTCTAACTTGCAGTAATACATTTATTTGCGACGTTTCTGTTCTAGACCTTCATCAGGCTGCCTGATTTTTGAAACTTTTTATCTACTCGTGCCTCTCCTACGCAACTGTCTAATGAAATAGATGTGTGAAGTGTTCTTCTGCAATGATGAGAACAAACAGCAACTGTGTGGACAATCTATAATGGAAGTAAAGTGCCTGAAAACAGATTACAGATCGGTTTCTGCGCCTTCAAAAAGAACATAAAATGAACATTGAGGCTCATGGAATTACAAACATGAGGTGAAGTATCCATTAGCAAAGTGACGTCCACCTGCTGCTCTCCATTAGAAAGCTGACCAAACCTAACCTAACATTTAAACACCTGGCCGGTAGTTGCAGAGGGATTACAAGACCTCTTGATCCTCCTGCCACTGTCATTATGTTGTTGGAAAAAATAGACCAGCATTAGAATTACCAAGGATGGTCAGTAATTAGATTTTCCCCATGCACTTGATTCTTCCAGTCATCCGGATGGTAAATAATTTACTGTGGAATCACAGTAGTCAAGGGACCCACCCAAAGGAACATGCCTCACAGTATAGCAAAACAGGAAGAACACTCTTCAAATGGCCTTCTAATGTAAAGACTGATGCTGTTCTACCACACATACACTAACTGCATTAAATCCCATACACTGATCAGGACAGCAGGAATAAAATGACCCCAGGATGGGCTATATGACAGTATGTATACTGTATGTGAGCTCCAGGGGGCCCCGATTTCCCTTTTCCCGGCGAGGTGCTGCAGCTCTTGGTCTGTCAAACCTCCCAACTCCAGTTTGTAATTCAGGTTTATTCTTAAAAAGTCTCAAGCCCAATCGAAGTTACCCCTGGTTACATCACTACTTTAACTATGTATATATCAATGCATATTGCCTACTCCTACCCCAGGGCATAAGAAGACTATATATAAGAAGCGGATGTAGTCACCGTGACGTCACCCATTGGTTTGTGGACTGCTGTTTTGAAGCCTCAAGTTCTGCATTTTGGCCGTCGACATCTTGTTTTTTTTGCAACCAGACGTGACACGAGAGTGTGGAGCTAAGTACTACCGTCGCTGAATAAGACATTTTTAGGCGACCAAAAAGGTTAAAATTAACTTTCATGAGCTGAAACCGAACTTTGAAAGGGTTAAAGTTGTAAGACGAAAACACTGACAACTCCGTTGTAACGACCTGTCAATCACAAGGTAGCCACAACATAAAGCATACGCTGCTTTATGGTCTATTTGACTCTAAATGGGACCATAATTTACTAAATGAATATCATGCTGTATTGAAGAAGACTTGAAACTACCATAAACTCATGTTTACAATGTTTACTGAGGTAATAAATCAAGTGAGAAGTAGGGTCATATTCTCATAGACTTCTATACAATCAGACTTCTTTTTGCAACCAGAGGAGTCGCCCCCTGCTGGATGTTAGAAAGAATACAAGTTTAAGGCTCTTCAGCATTGGCTTTTTTTTTTTTTAAGTTTCTTTTTCCAGATTAGTTACAATTTAAAGGGGTCAAGAAGTAAAAATTAAGTGTCACACCAGACCTAACCTGATAATGTTAATATCCTCCAGAGAAAACATACAGTAATATTTAATGTGTTATGTGTATGGTTAATTGTGATATGTTTTGGTTTTTGTCTGATGGGTCTTACTTGTCTGTTTGTATATGGTAACAGTATGTCTATTGTATGTGTACTTTTTCTCAAATTGAGCTGCCTAGGGATGCTAAATTAATTTCAGTGCAAACCGACAATAAAGTCGTATCATATCGTATATCAATATCATTATAAGGCTGTTTAAACTGGTTCAAATATTCTCAATAATAAATTTCTCTTACTCTCTGTCGATTTCCAGATCAAATGTTACAAAATATTTTAAACTCATCCTTTATATTGCCTAGTCATAGCAGTCGTGATTGTGTCAAATATTTTTTAAATAACTCTGGTTCAGTTTTTTTCTGAATCCATGCCGTTACAAAATATGTTAGATGTTGACCACCTGGACACTTGTCGCTGGTGTTTTGATTAATCCAACGACTAACAAGATAATGCAACAGTGAGAACATGTTTATTTGATTAAATTTGACAGATGTGTTTAACGCTTCCAGAATAGCTTTTGAGTCTCTGGAGCTGGCAGGAAGCAAAGAAGTAATTTGCAAGAATGTCCTCATTAGGTAGCCCTAACAAATCTGAATGATTGGGAGAGGTCTGTAGAGGCCATTTGAGGCATCGAAGAAAAAAAGCATACCAGCTGCCTCAGCAGGAAGGAACGGCTGGATAAACAACTTCACGTCTAATGAGGAGCCAGTCATGATGAACTGATCACACAGCAAAGTGGAGAGCACGGTGCTACAAAAGTGCAAATAGTTTATAGTTTAAAACCCCATTAATGAGATGATATTTACCTGGGTTAACCCTTGCAACTTCTATCTGTTCCTGACTTCCATCTACAGACCATATAGGAAAAATGTGTAGCCAAAAAGCAACCTCTGTCGTACAGTCTTGAACGTATGTTTATACTGTATGTGTGTATATATATAAATATATATATATATATCTACATATTAAAAATCAATATCCATTTTTAGAACATCCATGCAAATTCCTGCGCTATCTGGATGCGTTCAGGTTTTAGTCAACAAGCTTGAAAAATCTCAGACAACTAATGCATGTCTGGAATGTGGTGCCTGCCTTAACCTTTAACCTCTGAACATAGTGCATGACCTAACCTTTAACGTGTTCAGGGGAAGGAGACTGCAGCACTTTACTGGGGCAAAGTTTATTTCTTTCAAAACAAAACAGAAAAAATGCTTACTCACCATTTACGTCAATGAATTCAATGTTGACAAACAAAAAGAGGCTTTTTTAAAGAAACAGTTATGATTTCTGTGAGTACCTTATGTAATATTGTGGTTGATGTGGGATTCCATGATAAAAAAAAAAAATGTGTTTCTCTCAGTTTCCACATTTTGTTAAAAAGGTTTGTTCGCATGAATTGAAGCTGGGCAGGATTAGAAACATTTACATAAGGAATTGATACTGGTGTCAAGTGATAACACAATGTTTAAAGGTGCAGTGTGTAGGATCTGGCGGCATCTAGCGGTGAGGTTGCAGATTACGACCAACTGAAACTTCTCCCGTGTGCCAAGCATGTAGGACAGTTGGTGGCCCGTGGCCCTTTAACGACCTCAAACTGGCCCTTTGATCTTTTATAAAAATGAAAAAAGTACTTTAAAATTATTATTATTAATATTATTATTATAAATAATAATAATAATAATAATTAATATAATACAATTATTATTATTATTACTATTATTAATAATAATAATAATAATAATAATAATAATAATGATAATAAAGTCTTCCAATAAAAGAGTTTATTCCTGTTTATAAATGTTACCACTCATGCTATTGGCGCTGTTACGGACTGTTAAAAGCAGTATCATTGTGTTTTCATATAAATAACCTGCTAACATAACCAACCAATTCTGTGAAGACGCCAGCATTTCAAAACGCGGAGAAACTTTTACAACACACACGGAGAGCGGGAGAGCGGATTCATTCTCTGCTCAGGTAGACATTACTCCACTATATCTTTACATAGCAAATAGTTGTTTGATGCTATATTAATGCTCTGAATGTTGAATTTAGAACCTTTAAGCAGAGGGAATTTAGGAAACTGAATAAAAAAGATGTTAATTGCAGCATTGTGTTTATTAAAACAATAATCTACTAAGATTAAATGAATGTATTGTTTTCACATTAAATTCCTAGTTTTGCAGATCAGATAGAAACTGTAAATGTTCGGCCCTTTGGCACTTCAGTGTGCCTGGTGTAGGAGAACTACAGTATGGTGGCCGACGCATAAACGTCGGCGTTTGTGCCAAATTAAATTATTGGACGGGTTAATTACAATCCTGCGACAGCCACAGATACCGGATTATTTTCTGTTTTTTTTTGTCAGAGCATTTGATCTATTGATTGCTGTCGGGATGTAAAGAGAATTTCAGCAAATATAAGAAAAGATTTTTTTGAAGAACATTACCAACCCTAGCTTTAAGATAAAGTGGCCTGTATATCATGAATCCATGAAGTTCCCCAAATGAGCAATATATTGCAAAATACATAATGAGCAATATACAAACACAAAATGTCTTGATCCGTTATAAAGACTGACAGATAAATTAATCAGAACAATTAATCTACTTCATTTTAATTCCATCCAGTAAAAAATTGCATTGATTTCTTACAAATTATATGTATTTTGACTAAGCATCTTCTTTTTTTCTTTTTTCTTTTTCTTGTCATTGCATGTGAGTGCTTTTGCTTTGCTTAAACAGTTGAACCTCACATTGGAGTTCTCTAACATAATTATCTATTTTTACTTTTGAACTATTATTGCTCATCTTTGTTCTTTCTTAAGACCCAAGAAGCTGTAGCATTCACTGCAAATTCCCCAAAAACCTGTTTTTGATCTGAAATGTGCTGCAGCATATTTCATGAACCTCCCTACTGGGAAAGCTGCTTCCATCCAGACTGGGTGTGCATTTTTGTGTCTGTGGTTTCCATGAAACAATGGATGGCTCTGTGCCCATCGTTTCAATCCAGCCCAGTCTCCCCTTCTAGGGGATATATTAAAATCATACTTACATAATTGTCTCATGTCAATTAGCCTACTGCTTGTGTTAAGTGTTATTCATGCATCAAAGTGCTGCTCTGTTTGTTTGAGACAACCTTTTTACAACTTACATGGCTTTTTTAAAAAACTTTAATGAAGTGCGAAGTGTGACTTTGTGATTTTTTGTTGCCCCCCTCTGGAGGTTCAACACAAGCAGCCCAAAAAACTCAACATATAACCACCAATATTGATCAAGAGCAGAACAAAGTTCACCCACAGTTGACTCTGACTCTTTCTGGCCAATCTTCGAGCTTAGAGGCGGGGGGATAGAAAAATGTGCAAGATGATACATATGAGGTTCAGTTCCTCTGAGGAGAAGCCGAAGTGAGCAGAGGTCTAGTCTAGTCTAGCAGTGGAAGAGAGACTCTTTTTGAAGATGGTCTCTATCACATCGCAGTCTGTGCTGGTGCCGGTGTCCTGTGCGCAGGCTCTGCTCGGTGTGGGCTGTTTGGCCGTCGTCCTCCTCGCTCTCCTGCTGGTCCGACAGCTCGTCAAGCAGAGAAGACCTCCGGGCTTTCCTCCTGGTCCATCTCCTATCCCTGTCATAGGAAACATCATGTCTCTGGCCACCGAGCCGCACGTCTTCCTCAAGAAGCAGAGTGAAGTTCATGGACAGGTAATGATGACTCGGACAGCGCGTTTTTATGACTGCAGGGGCTTTTTTTAACTCTGCAAAACTGTGCAGCAGTGCATGACATCATACCACACACACACACACACACACACGCACATGCACATGCATTGAAAACTAGTCCCGAAAAGAACAAGAGACTCGCCCAAACATTTTCTGTCTGTAGTATTTGGAGGAGAATAGATTGCAAAATGAGGGGCTCCCAAAAATTAAAGCCTCCTCCCAAAAAAGAAAAAAAAAAAAATTGTAAAAAAAGTAAGGACACAGATTTTTTTTGGGGGGTTTTAAAGGGACTGTTTGTAACTTTTTAAGCATATAAATGTACCGGGTCAGGACACATGCACGCTCGCATATGCGCGCTCGTGTTTGGCTGGTGCCTCTCCTCCTCTGCCTGCTTGCCTTCACTGACACAGCGCGTACGCGTTCTCGCTGTCTCGCTCCACCTCTAGACGTGAACGCGCGCTCACTCCACACTGCAGAAGAGTTAGTTTAGCTCTGAGAATATCTAGTGAATGTACAGTGGACGTTTGTGCAGAAATAAATGCTGCAGCTCCTCTAGACCAACAGAGGTTTTCCGTGTCTTGTGAAGTGACGGGGCTCCGCAGCGAGAAACGTTATCAGCGGGGCTGAAGCGGGAAGAGAAACGTTACCGTCTTCGACCGGGTGCCGGTGTCTCCCTGCGGGCGCGCTCGGAGACGATAACGTTTCTCTTCCTGCTTCAGCCACCAGGAAAAGCCAACACTAGGATCAGCAGTGATTCATGGAGAGACCTTCGTCTGGTCAGCTAACATTACTGCCAAGCAGGTGAAATATAGAGTGATATTGTAGTTTTAGCTGACGTGTGTCGCCTCACTGTTTTGAGCGATGCTCGTTCATGTCTATGTAGAGCGAGCAAGCGCGAGCCCCACGCTGATTTTCGTTGACTTCACGGCCACATGTGTCGCTGTTAACAAGCATTTCTGAAAGTTACAAACAGTCCCTTTAAAGTTAAACATAATTGAGGTGCAGAGCAGGATATCTTTGTAAATGGAGAGATAATCTTAAAAAGAAGTCATAGAGTCTGTTTCATTCACTCACTGTACTGTTATATAGCAGGGAAGTTTAACCCTCTGAGACCCACAATAGATCCGTTTTTGTCTTTTTTAGGGGGGTAGAGGGGGTCTTGAGGGGGAGATAGCAGGTCAGCAGTAGATGTCACATAGAAGTGGTGTACATCATCTGAAAGCTGGAACCTGGAGATTAATTTGAGATGCCAAGCTCAGCACCGTGTGTCAAGTTGTTCTAGTCGTAAATCAGATATAACCATGAATTAATTAATTAATTGAAATAAATTGTGAAAGTGTATAAGGGCTAAGAACACTATGCTAGAAGTATATGATGGCCGTTCTCATGCTCTATTATGTCTCATACGTTGTTGCAGCAATGTTTGAGTTGATACCATTCAGGGCTGGCTCTTGCCCTATAGGCGAAATTCGGATTTGGAGAATTGATAAAAATGATCAATAATCATTCCAAAATACCACATTAAGACACCAAGACCTTGAGGAACACCATAGAAAAAAGCCGTGCTGTGATTTGGTATCAAAAACTTTTGACATTTGGAGATTTCTGCAAGAATTGCATTTTTCCGTGATTGGATGGCAAGCACTTCTGTTCTGGAAACTGAACCTGTCACAGCCTCTGAAAGACAGTAAATTCGGTCGGGATCGAGGGTCTCAGGGGGTTAATTCATCCTCAGTTTTCTGGCTCATGAAAACCCAGTTTTGACCCTATAGTGCCAAAGAGCAGACACAAGCAAAACGTTGCAACATGCCTACAATTGTGGTATAAATCTCACATTCCATGTATTTGTATAGAAATGTGTGCAAAGAACAAAAGTACAGTGCTCATGTTGCAATGTGTACCTTTCAGATTTTCAGTCTTGACCTGGGAGGCATCTTGACGGTGGTATTAACTGGATATGACTGTGTCAAGGAATGCCTTTACCATCAAAGCGAGGTGTTTGCTGATCGCCCATCGCTGCCTTTATTCATGAAAATGACCAAAATGGGTGGTAAGATGATGTTATAACTATTTCCTATGCAACAGTATCTGAATAATTGCAGTTGACATGATAGATGATTTACTGTTTTACTCTTTTTCTCCACCTTCCGAAGGGCTTCTCAATTGTAAATACGGCAAAGGCTGGATTGAACATCGTAAACTGGCTTGCAACTCTTTCCGTTACTTCGGCAGCGGCCAGAGAACGTTTGAGAGGAAGATCTCAGAGGAGTGCATGTTTTTTGTCGACGCCATCGACGAACACAAGGGAAAGCCCTTCAACCCAAAACACCTGGTGACCAACGCTGTGTCCAACATCACCAACCTGATAATTTTTGGACAACGGTTCACCTACGACGACCGCAACTTCCAGCACATGATCGAGTTATTCAGTGAGAACGTGGAGCTGGCGGTGAGCGGCTGGGCCCTCCTCTACAACGCCTTCCCTTGGATCGAGTATGTGCCCTTTGGAAAACACCAGAAGCTGTTCCGCAATGCTGCTGAGGTGTACGACTTCTTGCAGGAGACTATAAAGGGTTTCTCACAGGGCAGGGTGCCACATGCACCTCGCCACTATGTTGATGCCTATTTGGATGAGTTGGAGCAGAACGCAGAGGAACCCAGCTCCTCCTTTTCCTATGAGAACCTCATCTATTCAGTGGGCGAGCTCATTATTGCCGGCACAGAGACCACGACTAACACCCTGCGCTGGGCCATGCTGTACATGGCTCTCTACCCCAACATACAAGGTTAGTTATAGTGGGAGCATCAGACCCCAAAGTACAACATTTCACCCCAAGAGAGATTTGATGAACATTTGTTTGTAGGCTGCTATAAATATGATGTTTATGCAATGAATAAATGCCTGATAGTGTCTGTTTTTTCCCTGCAAAGAGAGGGTGCACAGAGAGATCGACAGCGTGCTGGCCAATGGGAGGGCCCCCACTTTGGAGGACAAACAGAAGATGCCCTATGTGGAGGCCGTTCTGCACGAGGTCCTTCGCTTCTGCAACATTGTCCCGCTCGGTATTTTCCGTGCCACCTCCCAGGATGCAAAAGTCAACGGGTACACAATTCCCAAAGGCACCATGGTGATCACCAACCTCTACTCAGTGCACTTTGACGAGAAGTACTGGAACGATCCAGGCGCTTTCTCACCACAGAGGTTTCTGGACAGCAATGGCAACTTTGTGAGGCGCGAGGCCTTCCTGCCATTCTCCATGGGTTAGTCTATTAAAATTGCAACACTCTTCATAAAAAAGATTGTGGGTCATTAACAAGACACAAAATACATTTCCTCAATTGCTTTTGGTTCTTAGATCAGTGAAACTGGCAGGTAATTACAGCATGTCCCTGGACAGCGGTGACCCCAGAATCAGATGCTGCCAAGCCATCAACAAAATCATAAAACTCAACCAACACACATGAATGTGCGTCGACAAAAATGAGGTCTTATATACACAGAATTTGTCTTCATCTTAATTTGTCTCAGTGCAATCTACTTCCCTCTTAAATTAAATAGAAAAATAAAACTGCATGTATCATGTATACATACCGACATCACATTTACATAAAATCCAAACCCACCTTTGCATTATAAGAAATAAATAAAATAAACACAAATGTGCTTTTGGTTGAGATTAGAGCAATAACATTTTCTTTTTCTCTACAAGAGAGTATTTAAATTTTCCATATAGTCTGTTTTGATCACAGTTCATGGGCCATGTCATTGATATCATCCATAAAATCCCCAAAATTCAAAACAAATGTCCGTAGAAATGAAATGATAAATGTGTTTGCTTCAGCTATAGCATACATTTACGATGGTTGTGTCTAGAAGGTAACCCACAAGTTGCGAAAATGTGCAAAAACTCTTGCGAGTCTCGCTGCCTGACGACCTGTCCTAATCTTCACCATTCAAGGTCAATGCCTAACCTTAAAGGTGCTAAATGTGAGATTGGAAGCGTTTCTATTGCCTCCCCTCGGCTCTTAAAATGGTGACGACTGAGCCGGCGGCTCGCAGCTAAAGGTGCTAATCGCGCTAACAGTGAAAACAAAGGTGCTGACAGAGATAACAATGTTTACCTGGGGAAAATGGAGACTCCATTCTCTGCTCAGGTAGACATTACTCCACTATATCTTTACATAGACAATAGTTGTTTGATGCTATATTAATGCTCTGGATATCAAGCTTTAACCATTTGAGGTCAACGCCTAACCTCAACCGTCTCGCGAGAGTTTTGCAGCTTGGGCAGCGTGGGTCCCTGTTCTCATAATAGTCTTTATCACAGCACATTCCCATAGAACATGAATACGAGCATCCACAATCCTCAGTTCAACCCATTTTTTCCTCATATGTAGTGTTTGTGTTCCCCAATGTGTATCCAGATGTTGTTCCTCTGTGTGTGTATGAGAAAGTCTAAATTAAAGAATTTTCTTTTTTTCAGGGAGGCGTTGCTGTCTGGGCGAACAGCTGGCCAGGATGGAGATGTTCCTCTTTTTCACCACTTTACTGCAGAGGTTTCATCTTCAGTTCCCTCCAGGAACCGTTCCCACCGTTACTCCCAAACTGGGCATGACTTTACAGCCCAAGCCCTACTCCATCTGTGCTGTCCGCAGGCAGCAGAAAAGTCCCTGCTCCGGAGGCCCTCCTTATCACAAGTAGGCCAGCAGGAAGTTATTACAGCTTGTTCGACTGTTCAAGCCAGAATTTTTTCTATTTTGCACAGCAATGCAACCACATGATGCAGGTGCATAAAAACTGTATCGCGCTGGATTGTAGCGTCCAGTTCCAGTGCGTCACAGTTTTTCCAAAGGACTTTCAGTGACAAAAGTCGCTCTCTACATATGAACATGTGATCCAGATTATTCAATTACTATTGAATTCTTACACTGAGCAATATGCTATGTTTGCACAATACTTTAGGCGACAAGACTCGGTGCTGAAAGAACATTCTGGGAACACTTGTGTGCTATTGATTTAGTTCTCTGTAGCTCAAAGTTGCTCTGCGCCCAGAAAATGAAATGTCTATGAACCTTGGTGCGGCAGCGACGGGTTAGGTATATGTCAATGATTGATAGTAAGTACACCTATGATGGTTCATAGCCCTGTCTCCTCAGGACAGCTTCGGGTCAGACAGATGACACCACTGATTTGTACGTGTGGGTGAAATTGAACTTTCCAAGAAAGTTCTGAACACTGTGTTGGAGCTGGACGTTGGCCAAGATTGACATCACCTGGACTGAGTGTGACCCCTCCTCCAGGGATAGCGCTCTCTGGAAAATGTGTCTCTTAGAAGGCAAATGCAACCCTAGTGGATTTCTAGAAACTGACTATGCAACACTGGTTTCTGCTAAATGGTGCTTATCAGTGCTAACAAAGCACTGCATTTATGTTTGAGGTTAACATTTGTTTGTCCTTTTTTGCAATACTGGTGGTATAAGTTTTTTTGTGTATTCATAAAGTCTTTCTTAAGCTATTTAAAACTTGCCCTGTCATCTTTTAGCTGCTGCTAAATTGCTAAAAATCGATCTCTGAAATCTACAAAGATCTCATATTTATTACTTACAGTATGTGTGTCCACATATCCACATATTAAGACCTCATTCAATAAATGTAATACATTATAATAATTTCAAAAGGATACAGCCTATTGAGTCCGTGTTTCAGGACACCCAACATAATCAGTAGTTTTTGTAAACTGTGTGTTGAAGGTGAAAAGCAGCAGCATCACCCCTGCGTTAAGTCTTACCCCTAAGCACTGTTCTGCTCCCTGTGGAGAAATGCTTTGGGAATTCAATACATTATGTTATTATTTTCTTATGGTGCTAACAAACGGTGGTTTATTCACAAATTCAGCATACACAGAAAACATTAGCATCAATTTGGAGTTGTTTTCAGTGGGCAACCTCCGGGTCTGAAAAGTGAAGCCAATGTGTCTTAAACTTGCATTCTTTCTAACAGCCAGCAGGGGGCGACTCCTCTGGTTGCAAAAAGAAGTCTGATTGTATAGAAGTCTATGAGAAAATAACCCTACTTCTCACTTGATTTATTACCTCAGTAAACATTGTAAACATGATTTTATGGTCTCAATCGCTAGTTTCAAGTCTTCTTCAATACAGCATGATGTTCATTTAGTAAATTATGGTCCCATTTAGAGTCAAATAGACCATAAAGCAGGATATGCTTTAGGGCGTGTTACTCATTCTCATTTTAACTGTTTTCCTCTCCACCAACTCCTGAAGGAAATATCTGGCTCTTTAGCTGCTAAATGCTCCACTACAGTATGTTCACCTGATAGTCGCTAACTGTGTCTGTCTGCGGCTTGGTGCTGGGGAGGTAGTATACAGTAGGTTTTTAGAACTTTTTCATCAAAAACAGGGTCCTGCTTCTGCCACAAAATGACACTGATGAGTGGGGTGTGAGCGAACCAAAACAGGAAAGGCCATAAAGCCGACACAAAAAGCTGAAAGACGCTGTGTGCTAGTGCCAAGGGGAACTGTCGAGTCGGGTGGAAATTGTCTGTGGGTTCGTCATCACGAGCGACCTCTTTCACATCACACGTGACGATTAGGTACTTTTGTTAAGGTGGGATTAGTAGTGTTCAAATACATTTTTATTATATTTGTTGAAATTCTCATTTGAATTGTCAATTCTTGACAGCAATCAATAAATCAAATGCTCTGACAAAAAAACGAGAAACTACCTGCCTGCATGCCTGCGTGCACTCTGCCCGGGCACTCATTGCGCATCACCTGACTCTTCATAATGATAATTTTGGAGGAGTGGCATTGGAGGAAGGCTTGAAGGGACAGACTGTCAGTTTTGCCGATTTGGCGACTTTCTAGCTATAGATTTGGACACTTTTGAAGCTACTGCTGCTACTTTCATTGGAAAAGAATTGGCAACACTGGACTCTGGTTTTTTGGTTGGATCATTTTTATAATCTACTGTACTCTTGCTGGTTTCTCTGCATTACTGACCTTAACTTTAATGTGAAAATATTTCTAACAGCAGCTTTAAAGGCTCTGCAAACCCACACAGGTGTTTTCTATTACTATGGCTGATTACTAGACCTCTGCTCAGTTTGAAGTTGGGTGGAGCAATGCAGGGTATAGTCATGCCCTAATAGAAATGACAAGGGCGAACGTTGTCCCACCCTATCAATTGCAACCAAGAGTGAGGGAGATGTCAATCAAGTAGGGTTGCAACTAACAATTATTTTCATTGTTGATTAATCTGTTGAATATTTTCTCTATTAATCGATTAGTTGTTTGGTCTAGGAAATGTCAGAAAATGGTGAAAAATGTCGATCAGTGTTTCCCAAAGCTCAAGATGACGTCCTCAAATGTCTTGTTTTGTCCACAACTCATAGATATTCTTTTACTGTCATAGAGGAGTAAAGAAACCAGAAAATATTCACATTTAAGAAGCTGGAATCAGAGAATTTTTGACTTTTTTTATTCTTAAAGAAATATTTAAACCGATTAATTGATTATCAAAATAATTTAGTTGGTGATTAATTTAAGAGTTGACAACTAATCGATTCATCGTTGCAACAATCAAGCCCAGTTTGGACACACCCACTGTCCTGAGAGGAAGTCTTGTCTGGCTTATAGGTGAAAACACCTGTGTTGGTGTACAATAGGTGTGTTTAAGGTTATTTGGGGTTGCAAGGACACTAAAAGAAGGCAGTGTTAAATATAGTATACTGCTTCACAAGTTCACATGGACACACACACTCAGACCAATAAAAATCAATGAGAACTTTTTATACTTTAAGGATGGTGTTTTATGACAGCTATAAATAACAACAAAAATCAGTTGCCCCCACAATGTAGATAAGGGTGAATGGTTACATTAGACAAACGTACGTATATTGATGCTACATAAGGGTAACAACCATTCATAGATGTGTTTATGGCACAATCATCGGAGGACACTGTGGTTTGAAAGACTGCACAGTGAGAAGCCAACAAACCTTTACAACTTAATGAGCCGGAGCATGTCGGGTCGGGAGCTACCGAGGCTTTATGATCCAGCATGGGTCCATGTGAAAAAAACTGAGTTGTCAGAATGTATATGGCTCTGACCTGAGTCCAACTCTGACTCTCGCCACCGTCACTGCCACTCCGAGCCCGGTGGAATATTTGACTCGAGGTGTTTCTCTTGCATGAACAGTACTGGAGCCCAGAGAGGTTTTGCCAATCAGCGTATCACAGCCCACAAACTACTGTTCTGTAGGTAAAGTTTGGCACGAGTTGGGTCGACTGAGACGACAGTGATAGAGATAATGAAGAATACAAGAGTGGTTATGATGCAGAACAGGGAGAGGAAGTGAAAAATCAAAACACCAAACCCCCACAGTTCCACACCTGTAAGTAGAAGTAGATAAAAACTCTGGAAACACAATGGTAATTACAGGATCTCAATGTACAACATGTCAGCTGCGTGTAGAAAACAGATGCATTCATTTGATTATTTAAAAAATATATATTTATATGCACATACTCTTTTGTACAGCGGCTAAACACTTGTTTGGTATTAAAATGTGCACACCTGTATCTATTGTTGTTGTCTTTAAATAGTACTATCTTGATTTACACTGCTTACTTAACATTTTTTCCAGAGATTATTATGATTTAATAAGGTGATAAAGGAGCTATAGGCAACAATTGTGCCTTCCCTTTCATAAAACGTCTTATTCTAGTGGAATGCCAAGAGTTCTTAGAGACAAAAATAGAGAACTAGTAGTTTTTTAACCTCTTAAAACCAAAGTGAAACGAACCCTGGATCCCTTCTTTACACACTGGCCGAGTTATGGGTTTGGCGACAAAAAAACAAAAAAAATAAGGAAAAAGAGAGATGGGTGAGATTTCAATTAGTCTGAACATCAGTGTTTGCCTGCTGACTGAAACAGATGAATAGACATGCACTGTTTGCTTAAAAACAGAGTGAATTTAATAAAGAAATTAACTAATATACTGTTATAGAACTGCAAAATTGTGTTGCTGCAGGAGAGACGTTTACAGTCTGCTGACAATCAAGATAAGCGTTTCTCCAGTGAGGTTGTAAAAAGGTTATGCAAACAGTGTATGAGTGGCCAAGAGACAGCACATGCCGTATGCTCCTCCGTCACGGAGGATATCAATTGCTGGAATTGGTTTGTAGTCAAGTTGTTCATTAAGAGATTACAAACTACTTCAGTCACCCAGATTTTTTAATTTTCTTACTTTTTTAAAGTGTATTTCATATTAATGACATAAATTCTTGCAAAATAATTATTCAACTTTGCGTGAATCCTGAGTAACCTTTAAAAAAATATTTAGAATCAAAAAAAAAAAAGAAAAGGAAAATGAAGAATCCATTCATTGAAACAGCACTCCTGATCTCAACATGTTAAAACGCCAGAGGACATTTCACTGATTAGAAACCATTACTGAAAGGACACACAGACATACACACAAATTACATACTAATAATAATTAAAAATGTGCTCTCTTTCTCCCTACTCATTCTCTCTAGTCACATTCCCTCCAAAAATATTCACGCACTCAAACAAAATGAAGCTAGGAGAGTTAAAGAAAGAAAAAAAAAAAAAAAGATGGGTGGTACACATGAGTAAAAGCATCAAAAATGATGCAGATATAATGCTATTAATCAGTCAACATTTCAATAATGTCTCTGTGACTGAGTCTGATACAGTGTTTCGTGTCGCCAGCAAGGAGAGAGAGAACTACACAAGCCGAGGCTCTGGGCCGATATGGACTCAGTAAAAGTTCAGACAGGCACATTTGATATATATATATGTATATATATAATTCAAAAATATACCTGACATTGAGGCTGAAACAGTCTCAGTCTCTTGTCTTTCCGTGTTTTGAACTGTTCGCTTTGGTAAAGGGTATCAATCGCTTCGTGATGCTTCATTATTTCTCCTCTACCTTTCGTTTTTTAAATAGACGGGAATTGTTTTGTACCTAAGGGAGGTCGTGTAAGCGCTTTGCATTCAAGGCAGCATCACAGCCAGGTCACCATGGAGGGCAAGTTAATGCTGGACCCTGTCCCTCCACACTCTTCTTCTTCTTCTTCTTCTTCTTCTTCTGCACCTTTCCTCTTCCTCAGTTCTGGTGCTTTTTTTTCTCCACGGGGTGAAAGTGCATAGGAGTTGGGCTCCCACCGTTGCAGCAAGGATCCGCTCACAGTAGTAAGGCCTTTTTGTTTCTCCAAAAAAACAATGTGACTGCTTAAGCATCTGAGTGTCTGCACAGTGAATCTTTCAATATGTGTGTGTGTGTGGAGAGAGAGAGAGAGAGAGAGAGGGAGCAAAGTGTGTTTTATGTGCATTTGTCAACTGTCTGTGTGTGTTTCTCATGTCTGTTTGTGAAAGGCAGGTGGTTGAGGGACTCATGTCCTTGTACTGCCTCTCCTCCTCTTCTTCTTCTTCTTCACGCGTATCTGTTCTTTCCTTCGTCCCCCTGCTACTGACGCTCCTCTCCCTCCTCCTCCTCCTGGATGACCTGGATGTCATCTGACGGGGAGGTGGGCAGGCTGGCCGGCAGGCTGGGGAGGAGGCCGTCGGGCTGCTGCTCTTTGCTCTTCTCCTCCTCCTCTATGGTCTTCTTCCACACCTTGTGGTTCTCCGTCAGGTGCTGCATGATGCTACAGAACAACCTGCGGCGGCTCTTCCTCCTTTCTGCAACGAAGAAAACACAAAGAAATGTTTCAGGAAATCTAGATCGGCCAACTGTAATCTGTTTTAAACTCGACAGTATTGATGAGCTGTCTTACTTGGTGCCAGCTCGTCATCTAGTTCATCATCTTCATCCTCATCTTCATCTGTGTCTGTGTCCACCTGCCCCTCCTCATCATCTTCATCTGATCCCTCTTCATTAATCCAGTGGCCAGGAAGAAGGCCAGCGGCGTCGTAGGAGTTACAAAGTGGTCCTACAATGTGAGTGATGAAGGACTCCTGAAGCTTCGCCAGCTGCGGGGAGGAGCGGTCCATGAAGGGGCTGATGGGTAATCCCAACCGAGCCTCCTCATCACCCTGCAGATTAAAAACAAAGATTATGGTTAGAAACGCCTCAGAGCCTTGATACAAACTATATCACAATCACAGGGGAACAGAACGTTATGAGTGTTACGCTTTCTACCTGACTACTAACTAATAACTTCTCATTTGTTTGTCTTATCATGCAGGAATCCACATTTCCCATGCAGGACAATAGAGACTGAACTGTACTGAACTGAACTAAGATGAAATCTTTTAATTGTTATATCTTTTATAAATTTGCATCTCTGGGATTTACTACAGAGGGATTAATAGATGTCACTAATGTAATTCATCTCTCCTTTTTGTTTTGGTCCTTTTTCATGTTTGTCCTTGTTTATTGTATTTGTAAACTTGCTGTTTAGATTAGGGTGGGATTGTTCGAAGGGTGGATTATTAATATTATATAAATTAATATTAATGTGCCAATTATGAGTTCTCTCTGAAGGTGTTTGTAGTGGGAATGGGATTACTTTATGCCCTAAAGTAACACCCCACAGTTGCTGGGCCGTAGGTGATACCTGCGGGCAATATTTGGCCGACCATTTTCTAATTCACAATGAAATTCAATTGATTCATAATGGGAATTTCTTTTTTAATTTGAATGTAAATAAGGATCCATAAAGAAAAGCATCAACATAGACTTTTTTATTAAAAGAAAGTGCCAGGGAAGGATCCCCCGGACCCCCACACATTGGTCCGGGCTAAGTCCCAAATGTCTGTTATGTGTTTATTAACTGGCTCCTGGAGTGTTCCTGCTTTAGGGTATAAAAACGAGAGATTCTTGTTTGAGGTTTTACTTTTTACTTAAAGGTGCTAAATGCGAGATTTGGAGCATTTCTAATGCCTTCGCACGGCGCTCCACATGGCGACGATTGAGCCGGCGGCTCGTAGCTAACGGTGCTAACAGCGCTAAAAGTGAAAACAATGGCAAACACTGCTGACAGAGCCCACAGTGTTAACCCGGTGGGGAACCAGATGGGTGCTTCCGCATCAGCGCTGTCGGTTGGGACGGCGTTATCAGTTGTAACCGCCGTATAAGAGCAGTGCAGAACAGCGTCCGTGAGGTAGCCAGTGGGGCACGCTCACTTGCACTAACATGCACTAAAAGGTACGCACGGCCGGCCCGGCAATGTCGACAAAGCACTGAGAAGCTCAGTTTACAACACACACAGAGCAACTTCATTCTCTGCTCAGGTAGACATTACTCCTTTATATCTTTACGTAACAAATAGTTGTTTGATGCTATATTAATACTCTAGATATTGTATAGAGAACCTTTAAGTAAATAATGTAGAAGATAAAGATAGAATGAAATGGTCTGTGTTAATTGAATACACTCCGCAGCATTAGCATGCAGTCTGTACCTGCTCATAAAACTCATTGACGATGCCTTCTGTCCACTTGAGGTGCAGGTCACGAACTTTGGCCGGCCCGTTGATGTCAGCCAACTTGATACACACTTGGCACACCAGCAGCCGGTCGTTCTCATTGGTCCAATCAATTCCTGGACTGTTCACATCGTTCACCTGTTAACAAACAAGCAAACGATGGATGGATGGATGCCTTATTACAACAGGTCAACTGATTTTTTCCTGCATCCATTATTCTGCGTACTGCTCAACTAAACTTTAACGTACCATCCTCCTAATATTTCAATCAATATTTTGTCAGAAATTAAAGGCTCAATAAATAGATAATGATCTATTCTGATCATATAACTCAGCAATATGTTATGATTTCTTCATTTCAGACCTTGGCATTGAACTCAGCCAGGAAGTCAAAGTGCTTCTTGAGGTCTGTGGCCAGTATAGCCTCGATGACGAGGAAGCGAAAGCGCTTGAACTCCACGTGATCCAGGTTGACCAGGAAGTTGAACTCGGGCTGGGACAGGTAGAGGCTCCAGGCAGACGCAGCGTGGTGGTTCTCCAGCACCGACCTGTCATTGTACAGCACCGCCTACACCGCACAGGAGGGAAAACCAAGTGGTGAGAGAGGGGAAAGATGGCACGCTGATAAGATTCCTACAAACCTCTAAAACGTCAGTAATACATTTGCTTACATAATACGTCTGCATATGTGTTACACAATTTGTAATGGCTTTAAAAATAGCGAGCACTCAGTAAATGAGATAAACAGGACATGAGGGTATTTGGTTATGAAAGTAGAAATGCAACAGGCTCAAGTATGGCTGAAAAGAGAAGCAGGATAAAAGTAGTTACGAGGACATTAGATACCACGAAAGGCTTAAAATATCCTTTTAACAGACATGGGGGTTGTCAACATCATTATCAATCAATAGGTACAAGGTTCCCTCTCCTTTCTTTTTACCCACTTTCCTGGGACTTTTACAAAAGCCAGACAGTGGGAGTGCTATCATGGGTCATGTTGAGAAAATACAATATTTAAATAGGGGCACGCAGTTAACCTTTTCACCCCTCATTTACATTACATTTGTAGAGATGATTTAACTTTGTGTAAATCTTGGGAGATCAAATAATGATTGTCCTTTCTTTCATATTTGTATAGATTGAGCAGAACAGCTTTAGAGCTGCACCGATTAATCGATTAGTTGTCAATTATTAAATTAATCGCCAACTATTTCAATAATCAATTAATCTTTTGAGTAATAAAAAAAAAAGAAAAAAAAAAATCTCTGATTCCAGCTTCTTATATGTGAATATGTTCTGCTTTCTTTACTCCTCTATGACAGTAAACTGAATATCTTTGAGTTATGGACAAAACAAGACATTTAAGGATGTCATCTTGGTCTTTGGGAAACACTGATCGACATTTCTCACCATTTTCTGACATTTTATAGACCAAACAACTGATCAATTAATCGAGAAATCGACAATGAAAATAATCGCTAGTTGCAGCCCTAATCAGCTTTGCATTATGAAGTATATATGGAAAAGTCATCCAAGGAAAATGTTGACTGTGGAGTTAAAGATTAACTGGAAAACTGGAAACATCGGGTTTCTGTAGGATACTCATGACACATGAGAACAAAACACCATTTCAAGTGAATTGTTTCTAGCTCTGCAAATATAACGTGAGGGAGCCAAAGTGATACAGAGGTATGTAAAAATCAAAAACGAATATATAATAATTTAAAGGACCAGTGTGTAGGATTTAGTGACACCTAGTGGTAAGGTAGAAGATTGCTAACCAACTTCACTCACTCCTCCTTTTCCAAGACTGCAGTAACGTGAGCCGCCGAGTGCAAAACTGTGGTAACGTCGTGGTATCTTTCAGGACCTTCGCCTCATTTACATTAGGAGCAACGAAATTCAGACGGCGGCTGGCGTTACCATGGTTTTGCACTTGGCGGCAGTTTCACAAGCGTGTCAAATAACTACGGTGGCCTTCAGGTAACGTAAAATCACATTTGGTTTGTCCGTTCTGTGCTACTGTAGAAACATGGCAGAGCAACATGGCGGACTCCGTGAAGAGAGGACCTGCTCCCTATGTAGATATGAAGGGCTCATTCTAAGGTAATGAAAACACAACGATTCTTAGTTTCAGATGATTATACACTAATGAAAACATAGTTATGCATATTATATTCCATTTCTGCCAATAGATCCCTCTAAATCCTACACACTGGTCCTTTAAAAAAAAAAAAAGCACAGGATATGCAGGTAGTTCATTTTGTGTGGCTTAGTGCATGTGTGGGTGGATCATGATTATTTGTGTTGAGTGGAAGTTTTTCTGCGGTCGGACAGACGTGCAGCATCCAGACAGACTGCATAGAAACAGCCATGTGATTCTGTGTATGTACACAGGGCTTTTTTCAGGGACAAGACGTCAGTGGTGATATTTGCCTTCCTGTTAGGAGGAAAGTTGCAAACAATGTCCATCACCATGGAGTGGTTAACATAGGAGAGTACAGACGAAGGATTAAATGCTGATACTGCAGCAGATGCAGGATCCAAAGCGTTCTATCAGTTTATCATTTTCCGTGGAAAATAGTGCTCACAAGGATAGCCAGCACATTGGTCCCCAAGTTTGAGAAGATTTACAAATGGAAGAAGTAAAAACTCATGTAGTTCAATTTAGTATGAAGGTTTCTAGAGGTGAGCTAAGGTGACATCCAACACTGTGTGTGAGACATCAGGTTCAGGTAAAGTACAGGACCATGTATGCTGACTGGCAAGGGTCATAGAAATGATCAGGGGGATCTCACTCCTTCATTTATTTGTGTGTATACTCTGTCTCTGTCACACAACAGTTGTGGTGAAATGTCATTTGGCATAAACCCATATTTTGAACATCTGATCCTTTATTTCTGTAAACACGAGTGTGTTTATGTCCCAGCGACCTAAAATAGTCAATTCAATCTACGACACATTCAAGTACCAATAAAAGCTGCAGGTTACCTGAGATGCATTAGTGGCTACTAGAAAGGCATTTGTGCGACCGGGGTGGTCATAGTCGTGCATTGCAGCTGCTACATAAAGGGCCATGAGCTCCAGGGCAGGTATGTTCCAGGCCAGGCAGCCGTAGCTGTCGTCTGAAATGGAGGAGCTTTTGGAGGAGGCGTAGGATATCCTGCCTGGAGAGATCCCGCTATCTGAGTCTGGAACATGACAACAAACAAGATGGATGTCAATGAATGTCACTGTGATGAAAAAGGAGGTGTAGATCTACACGGTCATTGTAAAATCAGGGTTAGAATTGTGGCTTTTGCACAATTCAGCAAAACATTACCTTTGACTGATCTCTATAATTTAAGCAGAAATTGGATCAAATGCAAAAAGGAGGGACACACACACACACACACACACACACACACACACACACACACACACACACACACACACACACACACACACACACACACACACACACACACACTGTTTTATTCTCATTTATTCACTGCTCTACTCAATTTCTCATCATCACTGCCATTTCCTCACCCCCTCCTCTCTGTCCCCTCTTATCAAATGACAGCTGTTCCGGCAGCCTCGGCGTTAGACGTCAGAGGATAAGCCTCAGGTAATTTCTAATGGAGCTAAAACATCATCAGCAGAGACGAGCCTGGGAATGTCTGCGTTTTAAACCGAACCATCTGCAGAGTAAAAGCCACATCCCGTAAAAGAAGAAACTTCTAAAAGCATTTCAGGGGAACCAAAACCAACACAAAGTAGCTTGACATACCGTGGAGTCAAAAACATATAGTCACAGTCCTGTGGTTGTGACAGGTGGTATCTGTTCGGGTTACAGGGGTGGGTGCAAATATTGTTTCCTGAATATATTTGTTGCAACCTTTAATACATTCATTTCGATTCAGATTTTTTATTTAATCATACTCGTATTATTTATTTTTATACTCTGTTTTATTTACTCTTTTGTAAACATTAAACATGCCTTAAACACACAGAATGTAATCTGTATCTATCCTGTACAGCAGGTGAATTAACATGGGGGTGGGACCACAGGGATACATTAGCTGTTGTGAATCTGGTGTGTGAATTTATTTAATTAATCTATTTATTTATTTATTTATATTTCTCTATTATTAGTATTATTGTTATTGTTATTATTATTATGTATATTTCTTTATTGTTGTTATTATTTCTTTATTTTGTATTTCTTTTTACTTTAATTTATTATAATTTTATTTATTTATCTATACATTTTATTTATTATTTTAATCTATCATTATTATTGTTATTTTATTGTTAGGATTACCATTTTATCTCTTCCCTTGTTTTTGAATACTTTGTTTTTCAAATTATAGTTACTATCTGTTATTATATGTACATAGCATTCTATTTGTTATGGTTTAGGTTGTTGTTCTCATTATTCTTAAGGAAACAATAAAAAGCATGATTAAAAAGTACCATACCTATATGTATGCTGTATAGGTGACAACTAGAGACTAATCGTGTTTAGTGGGATATGTTTTTCCGTTCTGTGTAACTTTACAGATATAATTCCTTGTCAATGTACATTCGCTGACCTAATAATCTGACTTCTCCCACAAGATGTTCATTAGCTGGTACACCAAAATGTCGTTATTTAATTAAAGACTATATTTTCCATGCCAGCCACATTTAGAAGGTTTATATACTGTGAGGAAGCCACTGGGAATGTAAAAAAAAAAACTTTAATGTATATATTTTTTTAAACTATTACTACTACTACAAATGTCCATTCAATGATGAAAACCCGCCCAGACAACTCAAAATGTGCGACACTGGCTAACATCTGTGCAACACATCAGAGATTATATAATGCAACCACGCATTTATCTTAAAATGATTGTTGTGTCCGTATTATAACGTGTTTTCCACAAACTGTAACAACGATCTATAACCGAGTGAGTTTATGAGCCCACCTGTATCACTTCCTGTCACATGCTCACTGTGAATCTGCTGGAACCCAGGGATTGGTCGAGTGGTCAGGTACCAGACAGCGTGGAGCACATCAGTAGCATGGACCCTGTTATGATCTGTAAGCAGAATAGTTCAAATGTTACCATGTACAGTACACCAGCACTCTTTGAAATGTTATATAATTTATGGATGACTAAAACTGAATCTTGGTAACTTAATTATATCAATAATACACATGAACATCCTGGCATAACACATAAAAATGTCTTGAACACTACACAGTGTTATACTCACAGGGAATGTCTCTGTAGCCACTTTCCAGAGCACAGAAGTATGTCATGAACTCCCTCACAGGGATCTTGAAAATTTCAAACAGACACGTATCCTGGAAAAGGGTGTATGTCACCTGAGGAGACACAAGCCAGCTTTACTGAAACACCAATCACAACACAAGATAACCAGCAGCCAACATTAAAATAACTTTGTGCACATCATTATGCATAGACAAGAAGTTCACTACCTGCTGAAATGTAATTTCAAGCAAAAAGTAAATAATTTGCAATTACTGAAATCTGTAATAAATATAATTAAAATGTTGCATGTTTACATTAAATTTAGACTAAAGGCTAAAAGTCCTGCTAGCAGACCATAACAGCTGCAATGATGATTACATACAACTTAATAGTATGGAGTCAGATCAGTCTTAATATTAATGAAGGCAAACAGACAGATTCAAAAATGTTTTTTGTGATTCATATAAAAATATATATAAATGACTCTCTCCACAAAAATATTTTTCAATGCACACAAAAATAGTTACCGTTGTAAATAAATAAAAAATAAAAACATAAAAAAATAAGGTTCACAAATATGTTCCTGATGAACACAGAAATAGTTCTTGTTTTAAATAGATGTAATAGAAATCCACAAATATATGTATTTAAAAGTATTTGCAGTTTTCTTAAAAAACATATTTAACTAACATTACATAACTAATAACATAACTGTTGAACCTGCATTCACAAACTGCTTGTCATGTGTGAACTTCACTGCGTGTGTGTGGGTTTTTTGAGACTTCCCTGATGTGCACCAATCTGCAAATGCATTTTTTTCAACAGGCAATCGTCTGTAGCCAATCAGATGTCTCCCTCCTTTTCAGCCAATCACATGAGCGAGCCTCCACGGGGGTATGATTTATGTCATGCACATAGTGAATGCAGAAAATAGTCAAATAGCTACTACTTAAATACATATATTTGTGGGTTTCTATTACATTTATTTAAAACAAGAAATATTTGTGTGTGCATCAGAAATATATTTGTGAACGTTATTTTTTTATATGTGGATTTTCTTTTACATTTATATACAACGATGACTATTTTTGTGTGCATTGAAAACTATTTTTGTGGAGAGAGTCATTTATATATAAATCACAAAATACATTTTTGAATCCTTCTGTGTATAGTCTGGCGACCTGTCCAGGGTGAACCCCGCCTTCGCCCAATGTCAGCCGGGATCGGCTCCAGCCCCCCCGCGACCCCGAATGGGATAAGCGGTTACAGATAATGGATGGATCCTTCTGTGTGCATTCATTAATACTGAGATATATTAGACATATTGAGAGTGACATGACTCCATATAATAGAACTGTTTGCTTTTCTTAAGAGATTTATCAGAAGTGGACAGACTGATCAATAAAACACACTACTACATCTACAGGAGATGACTGGTTTGTGCTTGTTGTACTAACATAGCTGAGTATTCTCCCGCTCTTCCCTCCTGTTCGGTCCACCAGGTCAAAGATCTGGAAGTTCCAGGTGTTCATCCTCTCCATGAGAGCTTCATGGTCCTCCAGCATAGGATCTAGTCTGAGCTCCTGCTCTCCCTGGAGACAATCAGAGAAAATGTTTTAGAGATTAGCACGAGTATTGTTTCTATTGACACATAACGTTCTGAACATGCAAAAAACTGAATGCTTAATCATTGTGAGACCAGATGAGATAACTTGTCTGAAAAGCAACTACGGCTGATACGGTCACTTATGAGAGGGAAAAATGCAAATAACATGACAAATGGAGTAATTATTTCATCTACTGTGCTGCAGTAAACAATCATATCGTAACAAGTGATCAAACACACCTCTGATTCCTGAGTCTGCTGGTCTGTGCTCGAGCTCTTCTTCTGCTCCTCCTCTGCCAGGTTTCCTGCAGCGTCTGGTCTCCCGTCCCCAGACACCTCCGCCTCCACGCTCTCCTCCCTGATCAGAGGCTCTCCGCTGAACTCCAACCCTTCACCTGCTGCACACACACAGCACAGTCAATGGAAAGCCATTATACAGTATATAGCAACACACACACACACCTACATGTAAACTGTTCTTGTTTTTTTACTCTGCATTATCATGTTACGTTCATGTGTTTGAATTTTAAATTGAATTTAATTAATAAAATGCAGTCAAAGAACGGAATAGTTGTTTTTATTTATTCAATATATTGATTTACCATATATTGAAGTATTTAAATGGGCTTTTGATACTAGAATTACTCGTAGTAAAGATTCGGTTTTTTTCTTATTTAAAAGGGACTGTATGTAACTTTTTACACGTGCAAATGTGTGAACAGGTTGTAACCTAACATAAAAAACGAGACTTTCTGTGTTTCCTCTATCAGCCTGTAGACTGCTTTTAATGTGAAGGACTCGGGCCGGTGTCCCAGCGAATGTGACGTCATGCAAGCTCGCGTGTGCCTACTCTCTTCAGCGCAGCTACAGGGATAGCTAACGATAGCTAACAGTTGGTTAGAAATGGAGTCCGTTGACAAAATCAAACGACCAGCCTCCACCACAACTCAGACTCCAACACAAACTCCACGGAAGCACAAAAAAACAAAGTTATATCTAGTGAAGCCCGCCTTGCAAAACAGGAATGTGACCGACTTCGGGCAAAAATTAGGATCAACACTGTTGGGTCCTTCGATTCATGGAGGGAGCTTCAAGCTTCAAAGCTGTCCATGGTGATTACAGATAACCACTGAGAAAACAAAGCTTATTTTCATTCTGTCAAGTCCATCTATTCAACAAAATTTTACTAAATTTACATATGAAAATTTTAAGTTTATTAAATATTTAGGTAAAACTTAATTTTACAGGTCTGCAAATTTCATGGCAATTAGGTGATAATTGGCAAGTAACATATTTGAAATTTCTTTGGGATTACTGCCAAATTACCTCAATATTTACCTAAAAAAATTATCTAAAATTACTATATTATAAACATTATTTAATAATTATATGCTAAAATAACATATAATGGTTAAAATGGGGCCCTTAGGCTTGAGAAGCGGCTGCTCTTCATCGGAGGTGGAAAACCAAAACTAATAGAAGACACTTCTGTTCAGGCACAAATCTCACCATTGTGTGACTTATTGTCTACACAAATGTAACCTGGTAGCTAATATAATGATTCAGGGAGGTTTTTAAGAAATTTCAAAGAAGTTATTGTGCTAACTATTATCTATTTATCAGCAGACATGGAAATAAAGCATATAGATTAACTTTGTATTCTTTTCCTGGAAATGTATTAAATAAATAACCAGCTATTGGGAAATAGTGGAATATAATTATTAAATAATGTTTATAATTAAGTAATTTTTGATACATTTTGGGGTTAATATTGGGGTAATTTGGCAGTAAATAAATTTGAAAAAGTGCCTTCTATCAGTACAGAAGCTGGCAAAACAAGCCTGTTCCACTACAGTCGTTGGACTTGGAATGATTTGCAGACCAAGCTTGAACTTGAGACCCTTATCTCTTTAAATGATTTTAAACATAAAATAAAGGAAGTGGTCACTGCAAGCTGCAGTTGTTTCAATTAAATAGCAAACACATGACCAACATGCTGCACTGTTAATGCACTCTATGATGATGTAATGTATTTTGTCGTACCTATTGTGTCTGTCGTGACTCAATGTTGTCTTTTTATGTGTTGGATGCTGCTATTTGACCCTGTCTTGGCTAGGTCTCACTTGTAAAAGAGGTTTTAATCTCAATGTGACTTCCTAGTTAAATATAGGTTATGAAATAGGTTACTTGCTAATTATCACCTAATTACCATGAAATTTGCGGACCTGTAAAATGAAGTGTTACCCATATTTACTTACTTGGAATATAACAGGGAAAAGATATACAATGTGAAATGTTCATTCTCTCCGTCTGCGTCCGTGTGCATTAACTTGTGTTATATTTGGAGTCCAGCAGAGGGCAGCATTAACCCCCTAAACTGCTTACAGAAGTGCTTCTCTTTCAATCTCCAACACTGGTCCAGACTGTCTGCCACCACACCATTACACTAATTTATGTGCATTAAATGTAGTTGTATGTACCTGAGCGCCTGCGTTGAGCCTCACTGGCGAATGGCTGATAGGATTCCCCCGTATCACCGCTGGAAACTCCCTTGAGCATCTGACGACCACAGCTGGAACGGACACGACAATCGCAGACATGACCAATCATGACCATTCATCTTTTGTTATAACCACTAACACACTAAAAACACAGTAACACTTCATTACTGCAGGTCTCACCTGGTGCACAGAGGGAAGGTGGGGCTACGGAAGGCCTGCTGGAAATCAGGTGAGCTGAGGGTGTAGCCCAACGACTTGTGCAGGTTCAGATTGACGCTCGGCTTTGTCAGGAAGTCAGCTGTGTCCGGGAACTCCACGGGCGATCGGGTGACGAGGGACGATGAAGAACCTACTCCAAGAAGACCGTGGCTTGGTGAGGTGACTGGGCTCAGGCTGGGAGAGGCGCCTGGAGAGGGAAAAGAAAGAGGCAGGATATTCAGTCAAAACATGAGCACATGTAGAATCTTAAAAAGTTTTATGGTTATGTCTCACCTGCTCTCCGGGACCCTGCGTGGTAGGTGAGGGTGACAGAGGAAGACCTCTGCTTGGGAATGGTGAGCAGGTTTGGATTGGGCCCATTAGACAGACCTGAGCTGGAGCACAACACACACACACATATTCAACACTGGCTCTAAAAAACAACCTTCTCTCTAAGCATACTTTTTGCACACATAAGGAATAACTAAGATATTCGATCGTCTTAAACTCAAAGAAGCTCATCTGCCAACATAGCTAGTCTCTACTGCCATCCTGTGGAGACATATAGATACTACACCCCAGTGTTCCCACAGCAACTTTATAATAAATTGAACACTGTGTAATGGATTTGTTTACAGTCACTAAAGGAGCCCGATTTTCTTTCAATGCATGTAAACAGTAGGTACCATTATTATAGTCCACTTAAACTCATTTATTGATTGTGTAAAATG
Organism: Hozukius guyotensis; assembly: GCA_916700995.1. NCBI lineage: Eukaryota > Metazoa > Chordata > Actinopteri > Perciformes > Sebastidae > Hozukius > Hozukius guyotensis. The sequence goes on from CAKALU010063056.1 coordinate 115,703, forward strand.
TGGATGTATTTGTTTTTATTCAGAGAACAGACAACACCATGATATGTTAACAACTTCTTCTGCTTTTGATTTCTCATTTTGGTACATTTTGATGTCGACAGAAACACAAAATGAAATGAAGTGATGGAACACAATTTCGCCCAATTTCTTGTTTGTGGGTGACAGAGTGCTTTAAAGCAAACTCAGAAGTACAGTCAGTTTTGTCATTATAATTTGACATACATTTAGATGTTCTTTGTTTCTCAGCTGATGGTAGCAGGGTCTGGTCTGTCGGTCTGTCAGACCAAACCTGCAAGCAGCTGTTTTTTGTTCACGGTTCAAAATATGAAAATGAATTCCTCACCAATCAACTGTGAGGAAAAGAGAGTTAAAGTCCAGTCTGCAATGACACCTATACTTTCTTTATGTACAGCTCTGTTGTAGAAGCAGCCATTAAGTTTTGGGATCCGAACTGTTGTGAAAGCCAAAAAAAGCTGTTTGGTCACTTTGTGTTGGATTTACTGTAAAAAATAAGCTGCCAGCTAGGGAAAGGAAGATCTCTCATGTCAGCGTAATGTCAAATTATGGTAAAAATACGCAGCAGCACATGGATATTTTTTTAAGATTTCTTTTTTTCCAGGCCCTGACAGCTCTCACTTGACATCTGGACTTCAGAAAGTAGTCAATATATGGCAAAATATGTCAGCTAATCCATTATTTTTATATTAAGAACAATCAGCTTTGATTCAAAAGAAGAGATATGCTTGCTGTAAATTTTTAACCCTGGATTTTTAAATAAATAATTTCTTAAAAAAATCAGTGTCACACTGCTGTTTTGAATGCTGTCACAGTTCGTCTGACCACTGGAGATGTTTTTATATGAATATCCAGTAAGGTATTTCTTAATTTCTACGGACAATGATGAGTACTAATGAGAACAGAGTGATATGTTTTCAGAAGGTTAAAATAACTTTGATTTTCGTGATAATTTATTGTATCAAATCAGAGATATATTACATGTTTGCAGTACAACCAATAAAAGTAACACCTAAGCATAGGCATTTAACTGTAAAATCTGTTTTCTCTATTCAAAACCAGATGTGATCTACATTTCTCCCCGGTCCTCTCAACACAGATGTATAATACTCAGTTGACCTGGTTTCCTGTGAAGTGTACTATTTCTATTTTTATAATGAAGATGATTTCTTGCTTATTTAGAACTCACTGTGGCCCATTCATAACCTTTTTCAGGCTGACCAAACATTGATTTCACTGTGCACAGGTGCTGCTGAGCCACCTGAGGAAGATCAGAGCTGGTGTACAGTCACATTATTCAGATCCTGCAAGAGTCGCCATTAATCTGCTCCAAAACCGGGCAGATTCAGGGTAAAGTAGAGACCCAGATGACGTGTGCAAGACAATGTGTGTTTCTGGACGGTGGTAAAGTGTGTTTGTGTTGGTACCTGGTCAAGTTGAGGTCAGGGTGGGGTCTCTTGCCGTTGTTGCGTTCCCAGCGTAAAGAGGTGGGGTCAAGAGGAGGGAGTGCGGAGGAGGAGGAGGAGGAGGTGGAGCTCCGCCTGGGCTGAGGGGTGGGGAGGCTGTTTCTGCTGCTCAAACCCTGATGGGGGAAAGGAAGTCTCCAGTATAGAAGTATGTTTTATACACAAACTGAAGATGCTGGTCATGTTACATAAACAACATTATCACACCAAAAAGCTTCGAGCATTTCTGAACTTAGGTCACGTTCAGACTGACAATAACACAACGCAAGAAAACCATGAAAAACAACAACACAGCGTTGTAAGGTCAATATGTTTAAACTGGCTCAACTTTTGCAACAACGCAACGTCATCGAGCAACACATCACATCATCTGTTCAATCAAGCATGTGAATGGCGTAATTCTGTTATCTACCTTGTGACCATCAAGATAACGGATACTGTCGCTCTGATAACTTTCAACAGCTGTAAAATCTTTTCCCACAGTATAAGAAACTGTTGTGCAGCATTATGTTGTCTGAAGGAACTTTTAGTGTCTGTGTTAGATGCTGTACTTCTTCAGTTCTGGGACTTTTTAGACTGGAACGGCCTATTACTCATCTCTTTATGTATCCCTACTAGGGTTGGGGCATTGGCAATGCTTGTACCCACCTTAATGGTTTTCCTGTCGCTCCTCTCTACGGAGTCCTCCACCTCATCACAGGGGTAGAAACCTGGGAAGGGGGTGAAGGGGTTGACCCTGGGGCGGCATGAGCCTGAAAACGTCCCCATGAGGCTTGAGATGCTGCGCAAGGCTGAGATGGTGTGTGGCGTCAGAGAGGAGTCCATCAGCAGGTCTGACACCAGGTTCCTGGCCTCGTTGATGACGGAGAGATCCACGCCGTTACCGCTCACCGCACCCTGACATACGCACACATACATCACACAGGTTAGGGAACAGGGCAGCACCTTTTTTTTTTACCCTTTTAGACCATTTAGGCGTTTAATTGAGTTTTATTTATTTAGCTATCCATCTATTCATGTATTCTGGTCTGTTTTGCTTATTGTTGGTGCACCAAGTTAGAGTTTCCTGCCTCTGGTGTTTTCTCGCTGTAAATTGATGATATGTACATATAAAGTACATATATTGAATATACAAATAAAGTCTGATTGATTGATTGATTGAAATGCACTGTCAGAAGACAAAAGTAGTCTGTTTACAAAAGGTTTGTGGGAAAGTTTTGTTAAAAGTGTTAAAAATGTGTGTCTAGTAGCCTCCTGCTAGAGTCTCCTAGACAGACAGACAGCTTGACAATATAATGATTCATGCCACCAACTTAAAAAGATGTTTGGGCTAGCTGTGTTGCGGTAGGAACGACAGTGACAAAAATACACTACATCTAGAGCCCATATGAGACATGTGCTGCTATGCTAATTAGGGATGTCACAAGAATCAATACTTTGGTACCAAGCCTATGCCAAAATTTTGAAATCGTGACGGTAACGTAACTCGTTTTCTACAGTACCGTAGGTAACGGTGTTGCACCGAAATCAGTGATCGCAGAGGAGCTAGCATTAGGTCACCGTTTCCGATGGTGTCAGGAAATGTGACCCCACTGTTACCTGCGTAATATGTCATAAATTCGTGACAGAAAACACACAATTTTTTAAATTATTTCAAGATTTTTACTTTAAAGATATATTCACAAAACTCTCAAAGAAAAGCAAAAGATAGGTACAGAGGGGTCACATTTTCTGACAACAGCTGTCAGAAATAATGCCCTCATGTTGCTGGCTCCTCTGTGGTAACGGATTTTGGTGTAACACCGGGGATCAGGGCTCGAGACGGCGTCCTGTCATCCCGGGGACGATAGAATATTTCCATGATAATGGTTCATTGTGAACAACAAATCTGTGTTGCTAGTAACGTTAGCTGTTAGCAGCCGGTGGGCAGCATAGTCCTGCTTGGCTAAATAACGGAGCTAACAGCTAACATACGGAGGTTGCATTGAGTTACATTATGATGTGCTCTATTCAGTAGAAATGGGCGAAGGTAAATTTGCTAACATGAGGCATTCAAATGTAATGTTGTAAAATTTTGTTTATGGCGAGAAACTTGAGGCGGATTATAAAACCAGTATGCAAATAGTAATAAAGGAGTTTGTGTTGACGTACATGGGACTTATTGTTTCAGTTTTTTGTTTTTTTACTGTGGTATCGAATTGGGTCTCGAGAATCGTGGAATTTCACTGGTATTGGTATTGTCTACTAAATTTGTGAAAGTGAAATCCAATAAATTATAAGAGCAGTGTAGCACAAAACAGGTGTAATCCTTGATTTATTCAGGACAGGTTTCATGTGGGAAAATGTCCTGGCTGGCTTGGCTCTGTATGTCTAACAGGAACAAATAATGATTTTAGGTCTGTGGGAGCTAAATTCTTTGACAGATTACGCAAATAGTTCAAACAAGACAAAGAATGTCTGAGTAAGATAAAATAAAATGTGGCATGACAACAATGCCAAGGTCATTGTATGCCAGGTTTTTACACAATGTGTATTTTGCCTAACCAAAAAATGTCAACAAAAGAACTGAATGTCCTAAAGGTGACTTATAGACCGTGTTGTTCTGCTGGTGGACTAAAGATACCACTCTCTCGGAACAGACCTGTATTATCTGTGCGTTACCTGGATGAACCCATGCGCATTAAACTCCTGAAATAAACACAGTACTGACCTGATACTGTGGCTTGTACCAGTGTTTCAGATCCCAGTCCCACAAGATCATCTGAAAAACACAAAAGAGACACATGAACTGTCAGTCATCGTTGCATTTATGTTTGTGCACAACAGAGAATATGAAATGTGTTTACATAGAAGGAGCACAGGCTTTGACCCCTGCTCCACTTTCTGTCTTATGACTGTTCGGTGAGGGCACCGGCAGGTCAGCAACAGAGCTTCTGTTAGTCTATTCTGCCTGTTATCCAAACACACGGTGTAGTAACAGTTTACATTACGGATTTCCTGCACCACATGATACACTTTCTTACTACAGGTATGCTAATGCACAATGCCTCAGCGACAGCAGTCTGAGGCCTTTCACTGAAAGCAAAGGAAGAAAAGCAAACCACTAAAACCACAGTGGTGCGTCTACAATGGAGCTATGAGATGTTATCTGGCTCCAACTACGTCAATCGGCAGCACTTCCACGCTATCTGTCGGTAACCAAACAGGAGCTCTCACACGTTACAGCGATGTGCAGCCAAAGTTGCAGCAGGTTGTGTAACACTAAGTTGCTGGGCCTGAAATAATCTAATCCTCCAGCTCAAGTATAAATACAGACATGATTAGTTAAAATAGCAATTAATTCGGTTTGTTATACAATCCAATTAGACTTTTGCACCTTAATTTTTGTCAGCCAAGCACTGAAATATATCACTTTCGACACCATAACAATTGAAAACATAAAGTCTGCTATTTGTGATGAATGTGAGTCCAATCTGTTGATTCATGCGGCGACAAACGGACACAGGTTTTAAGTCTACCTTCATGTTGTAATGGGTATAAATATAACAGTTTGCCATGTAAAATCCAGCCAGTATACATTTGTTTTAAAAGGCCAGCATGCAGTCTCACCCCACACCACAAGGGGGAGAGACAAAGAGGATTAAGCCTCATTTTAACAAGCAACTCAACCTAACATGTAAACAAATATCCTTCTTTTTAACATCTCAGCCACTCATCACATTGTCAGCAATAATTAAATCACATCATATCACATTAAAATGTGAAATATTTTTACACTGGATTAATGTCAAGAACTTCAATAAGACATTATACTACAATTTATTTAGTAAAACAAATTATTTTAGGGAATATATTTAGTTTTAGTTAACATTTTAAATGCACTCTTTCACTACTACATTTTTTACATTGTGTGATTACATAAACAGCATCTGCTAGTCTTCAAAGCCAGGTTTTTAATTTAATAAGAAAAACGGTACATTTTATATGTTTTTTCCAGCTTTCTGTGGTAGTATTGATTTACTTTTCTGCATGTGATCCATGCAGTGCATGAAAAGCTATAACTGAGGTTGTTAAATGGATCAGTGGCTCCGTCCCATCTCCTCTAATCAGTAACTGTTTCATTGATCAAAGTGGGATGTTGGGTGTTTGTCATCAGCATCTGTACAATGCTGCCAAACATTTAATATGGCAAATAAGCCCTGCCATGGCAACCCGACATAGAGGCCAGCAAACAATGCTCCGTACACCATGGCAACGGGATGGCGGGAGACGGCCGGAGGACAGAGTTGTTGGCCTTCTGCTTGTTTACGGAGAGACGCAGAAGGACTGAAACGGAGAGGGAGATGGGTAAAAGCTGAGGGAGAGGATGCCATTAAGGAAGGGATGGAGAGTTAAGGACAGAGAATTATAGATGGAGATAAAATAGGAAAAGAAACGTAGACGCTTGGCCTTCATTTAACTCAACCTAAACATAACGTTTTGTTCCATTTTCTTCTGACCCTCGCGATCACACGCGCAGTACACACTCAGAAGTCTTCAGTGTGCCACACTACATAGCGTAGTATGTGTACCACCTGTTTACATCTCCCCATCACAGTACGCCTTTGCATAATCTGTGCACAATGCACAACAACATGGATGTCTTCTCCGCCTCTCACATGGCACACAAACAGGAAAAGCCACCACCACCATCACAGCGTGTGCCAAGCAACAACGTATTTACAGTGAGGGCCTTCTGCGAGAGATGAGATTAAAATCTTTCAATGCATGGGAGATATTTTCTTCAGTGATGTTATGAAAACATGACATGAGGGCTGACGCAGAGACGGAGACGCACGAGTCAGCTGCTGACACTTGAGACACCTGTCCTGTACACATGCGTGCAGACACACACACACACACACACACACACACACCGCAAAACACATAATGACATTATTCCTCACCTCTAAAACATTAGGTGAAAACATTCAAGTACATTGAGTATTTTCATTTTATACTACTTTACACTTCTACTCAACTACACTTAAAAAGAGATATATTGTAATTCTTAATTTAATTGCATGATTGTCCATAATTAATCGTGAATAATTGCAAATTAATCACACATTTTTTATCTGTTCAAAATGTACCTTAAAGTGAGATTTGTCAAGTATTTAATACTCTTATCAACATGGGAGTGGACAAATATGCTGCTTTATGCAAATGTATGTATATATTTATTATAGGAAATCAATCAACAACACAAAACTATGACAAATATTGTCCAGAAACCCTCACAGGTACTGCATTTAGCATAAAAAACATGCCCAAATCATAACATGGCAAAGTGCAGGCCAACAGGCAACAACAGCTGTCAGTGTGTCAGTGTGCTGACTTGACTATGACTTGCCCCAAACTGCATGTGATTATCATAAAGTGGGCATGTCTGTAAAGGGGAGACTCGTGGGTACCCATAGAAACCATTTTCATTCACATATCTTGAGGTCAGAGGTCAAGGGACCCCTTTGAAAATGGCCATGACAGTTTTTCTCGCCAAAATTTAGTGCAAATTTGGAGCATTATTTAACCTCCTTCGCGACAAGCTAGTATGACATGGTTGGTACCAATGGATTCTTTAGGTTTTTCATATGATGTCAGTATCTTCACTCTGGCTTTAAAACTGAGTCAGTTACAACCTAAAAATCGCAAGTTGCTTTAATGCCATTACATTGCATTAAAATGTTAATTTTCTTGAAATAATAATATAATATAATATTATTATGATGATGATTCTGATGATTCTGATTCTGATTCTGATTATTATTACTATTATTATTATTATTATTATTATTATTAATAATAATAATAATAATAACAATAATAATAATAATAATAATAATAATAGTAATAATAATAACATTAGTACATTTTTGCTTGCATACCATTTACTTGAAATGGAGTACTTTTACATTGTGGTATTGCTACTTTTACTGAAGAAACAATATAAATGACAGTAACTCATGCTATAAACCAAAACTATTATTTAAAATGACGACATACCATATGTGCAACTGCTAATTATACATCAATATCACAACTTCATATTTGCATTAGGAATATGGGGATGTGTGTGCAACAACGTCAGACTGCCTACCTTTAAAATGTTTCCTCTACTACTCACATATTTCATTACTGTTTATTTTAGGCTAGCTTTTAAACACACAAACAGGGCTTATAGAACTCATACAATTATCCATATCCAGAGTATCTACCATTCTGCGTAACACTATGTGCACGCCTCCATGTGCATGAAGATTATTTATGGTGGAGGTATTTCCAAAAAGGGAAATAACTGCACTATATTTATGCACACCTCCAGGAATATATAAAGTGTACAGGGAGAGAAAACAGACAACAACACACACAATCAAACTCAGGGAAAATATAGCACACATCAAAATAACACTTCACACGCACACACAGTTATTTAACATTTAACACAAGTCGTAAATATTTCCTAACAGGAGTCAATAAACCTGCGCAAGCTATTAGACGGCCAGTTGTTACACCTGCGTGTCATATTAGCTCGGCTCTGTGGTGGGAGAGGTGCTAGAACTGATAAAAACACGCTAATAAGAGTGTGGGGGGACGGAGGAAAGGTATCAATGGCAGGCAGGCATTTGTATGGAGAGGAGCAGGGCACTGCTGACGTCAGTGTGTGGCGACACACACCGCGTCAGCAGCCCTCCGCACATGCACACGCCGATAATGAGGACTGGGCTCTGGCTGTCAGGACACGCACGGGAAGAAAAGATGATACGGAGAGAGAGGAAAAGAAAACACAGGCTGCTGGCTTGATTCTTTTAAGCCTGTTCAGGAAAGAGAGCTAACCAGATGAGAGGTCTGCAGAGCGTGTGTGTGTTTGTGTGTGTGTCCTATTGGTCGGACGTAGCTTGAACTGCCAGGATATGGCGGGGCCTGTACAGCTCAGTGCCAAAGCTCTGGCAGGTTAGCTGACGGTAGGCCAGCAGCTGAGGCGACTGAAGGAAGGAGCAGACTGGGATTAAAGAAACAGTCTCTGAACTTTTGACCCAGACTGACTCACTGCTAAGATGTTTCCTACACTACAAAACTGACTCATATAAGAAAATACATATACTATAAAATATACTAGAGATGCAACATTTTCTTTTACCTACAAAATGCATGTTGTGTGAAATATTAACATAATAATCAAATTAAACAACCTCAGTTAAGGGTTTTAAGAATCTGGAATAAAACAGAAAGCATTAAATGTTGCACCAATGTTTATGATAAACTCTTCCTTCCAGGGTTGCACTTTTCAGAATGCAGGTGATGAAATTATTACTATAAAAATGTATGTTTGGTAACAATGATTTCTTATACGGCTCTCGACGTGTGGTCTTCGTACTCCAGTTAATCTTACAATACTTTCCTCACAATATGATCATGAAGAGAGAAAACAAGTGCAAGTGTGAATTTACATGAACCCCACATTACCAAAGATGAGGAAGTCACTGACAAATTATATGGAAGTGGTTAAAATATCTTTAAAGTGACCAGGATGCTTTGACAAAGATACTCTGCATAATGGACCAATTGTGAATGAGGACAGGAAGCACAACTATATGGTACAATACTAGTGAAACATGCTAATCTTTGACATTCAGCAGCTTTACTGGAACTCAATCTAAACAACGATCAACTGTGTCCTGGGTTTGTGGCCATTACCCTTTATAAAATAAGGCTTAAGTACAGGCTTGGTAGTGCTGTTCAAATAAATGTTTTGCCATATTTGTTGAAATTCTCATTACATCCCGACAGCAATCAATAAATCAAATGCTCTGACAAAAAAAGAAAAAAAATCCAGTATCTGTGGCGGTCGCAGGACTCTAATAAACCCGTCCAATCATTTAATTCGGCCCACAAGCTACTAGCTTGACAGATGTGAGTACTAACAATAGCCATGTCCGTTGTTTATGTTCATAATGATGATTTTGGGGGAGTGGCTTTGGAGGGAGGCCTGAATGGACGGACTGTCAGTGTTGCCGACTTGGCGACTTTCTCTCTAGATTTAGGGACTTTTGGAGCTACTGCTGCTAGCTACTTTATTGGAAAAAAGTTGTCAAAACTGGGCTCGGTTTTTCGGATGGATCATTTCTAAAATCTAGTGTACTCTTGCTAGATTCTCAAGATTACTGACCTTAGCTTTAATATGCAACAAGGGCATGGTACTAATTACTTTTTGTTGTCTCTGAGCAAAGCGGACATAGAAAAATTATTACAGTGCTAGACTCTCAGTACAACCACCCAAGAAGATTTTTCTGTGCTACGCATCAGGGGTCAATTCAAAAGCCACATTGACACTGTTAGCATTATATTTATAGAATTTCTCAAGATTACATTAATTTTAATGTTTAATTGTAGGATTTAAATAGCAAGAAAACATTTATCCTGACAAAAAAAGCTACATAAGAAATTGAACAACTGATAAATACATCTATCAATTGTTTTGTTTTTTAATAATTGATAATATTTGTTCAAATCTCGCAGCCCTATGGACAGATTTTTGGTAACTTGTTTTCACTATATTCAATAAATGAGAGAAATACTTAAAACGTAGCTAGCATGATAGCAACATTGCATTAGGTCATGCTGATAGATTTTTCTAATTGGTACTGTATATCATTAATGGCTCTATGTGTGACAAAATAAATCAACCACTTTCTCAATATACCTTATTTTTAATCTTTTTCCCACAATTTTGGTCAGTTGCTTTACAATGTCACAATTAATGCACAAAGCAATCTGTCACAAGAATGAACCAAATTTGTTTGGTAGATGACAGAAGTATGAAGGGACTCAGCAGTTGACTGTGAAAGGTTTGAAGCGATAAAGTACTTCCTCCCAGTGTAACCAGCCAGACAATCTACAGGACCAAAGACTTGTAAAGACCTTTTTGCATCTGTGCTGCTTGGCTCACCACCAGCCTACAGGTCAACAGGGCCAACGGGAAAACGCATGGTACTCCAGATGGCTAGTCCGCCTATGGCTGTCACCAGTGTTGTCAGGGCAACCTGGCAGGACCATGGAAAATTCTTTGACTAGGGAAAGGAGCTCGTGCAAAATGTCATCCCTCTCTTTCACACTCATCTACCACTTCACTGGACCGCTGTTGTTCAGCGTCTGCCCAGCAAAAGCCAGTCTATTAGTGTCATTTGGAGTATTTTTTAAGTACTTAAGTACAAGATCTGTTTCTTTGTACACTGCGTGGTGTGTGTCCCATTTGGCACCAATCCAGTGAATCAAGAAAACAAACACTACCAATGAAATGTCTTCCTAGAAATAGTTTAAAAATTCCAATCATTCAAGGTAAACAAGTCTCGTTAGTCTGGTTGTAGAAATAGTTCTGCAAAACTTTATATCACAACGGACAGAAAGGAACGGCTTAAACAAACAAACATCAACTTTTGGCTTCCATTATTATATCAATGTACTTTCCATAACAATAACATTTAATTAGCTGTAAGTAGATCGAAGTTTTCAATTCCTTCTCTCAATCCTAGGGGGTGGAGCTACAGAAAGTACCACAAAGCACATAACGTGTCCATTTTTCTCCCCACAAAGTAACTTTACAGTGTTCACAGTGGAAAGCTTTATGGGTATTTATAGGAGTCAGAGTGTGCTCAATGGGGAGACACCCAGGCTAATGAAGAGCATGAAATAGGCTTTGAAATAAACGTCACGTCACACTGCGTTTAGGGTATTTCAGGGGCTCATCTGCCACACTTGTCTACATCCTTTGCTGCTCTATATGTAAACAAACACTAGTGGACGACGTTTCTTTTGGGCACATCACCACCAAATTTTCACTAGTAAATGTACAGTGAACAATCAGAAGGAGACATAGCATACTGGCGAAAATAAAACAACAGGTGTGGAGAAATGTTAATCTTAGGAAAGTATGGGACGTTTGAGAATGTAACAAACAGCAGGTATCAAATACCGAAGTTTGAGAATAGAACAAAATACACTAACATTTGAGAAAAGATTATACACCGTGTTTTATTTGCTGTATGATGTTTGTCTCCAGTAAGGCAACATTTTAATTGCCAGATTTTGAAAGGGAGTTTTGTGACTTCCTACCTGTCCGACAACGGCACATATTTAATTTACTGTCAACCAAGGATGGCAGCACCGCTCTCCCCGTAGGAAAACAATCCATTCCCAAGATCAACCCATACAAGCTATCTTTACCTGCTATATAGTAGCATCACCTGCTACAAGTATCACATGCCGTGTGATACTATAAGATAAGCTGATCTAAAGCACAATGTTGTACAGGTAGGTTACTAGCCAGGCAACGATCCAACAAGTGTGCAGTATCTGTACGGCATTAGGTTACTTGACACCATGTTCCCATGTGCTACAGGAGGATAACAAGGTAGCAACACTGAATTAATGGCACAGAGGGAACGCTGGTGTAACCAGGTATTTTTTTTGTATATTTTGGATGACATTTTAAAGCCATCTGATAAGAGTGTTGAAACTAGAAGAATTATGATATTATGAGCATAACTTTTGATATTTTAACTTATAACTTAGTGTCATTACTGATCTGTACCATACATCATTAAACCATCCAAAAAGTTGCAAACCTAAAAATATTATACATCATTTGCTGGTGAGTTTTCAGTATGTACCACTATTACACATTGTGAAATCTATTTTGTAGAAAATGATGTAGGATGTAGGAAAACTCATATGTTTCCTCTTCACATCCTTGCATCATGTCACATTACATGAGGACGGTATGCTTATCACCAATCTGTGAACTAAACAACAAACGTATTATGATTGCTATCTTGTAATACAGTAAGCTTTGAAAACTGTACATCTACATGCATTCATCCACAAAGTAGACACACCCCCCTCGAGGTCATACGCCTGACATTTGTCACAATGTAAGATACGTGAAACAACTTTCCTAAACCTCCCTCGCCTTTGTCTCTCTCCAGACAGCCATGGTTGTTGTTCTCCGAGGATTATACTACATTAAGTTCACTCTCCGTGTTGAGTTACAGATGCATTTTCATTTGCACTCACTGGCCTGAAGTGGAAGAAAGTGAACAAAACTTGATTATTCACATAAGTTTGTTTGCAACTCTGTTTTGTGTGGGACATTTTTAACTCTGACGTACCACCTACTCAAGATATCATCAGTTTGGGATGTTTAGTGCAGTATTAGAAGTATTTTGTGGTCAATTTTAGTGGAGGACTTTCTGTGTTAAGGGGTTTTCTGTGTTGTGTAGATGTAGACAGTAGTTTCTCAGTGGCTGGATAGTCAAAAGAATTTAAATATAACCAACTAGTTGTCAGTTTTACATTGAGTTCCCAATGTGATGTGACCAAATTAACGTATTTATACAGATTACATTAAGAATGAATCGATTCAAAGTGTGTGACATAAAATCACAAGCAAGACAGAGCGGTATAATGAGACCTTTTGTGAGAAGAGAGACCTGGAGTCAGGTTTTGTCTGCAGTTATGCAACGAGAACAAGCTAGTATTAATGAAGTTAACTCAATTTCACTAAAACCAGCAAAAACATTTGATCTCTGGACTAAAAGCTAAATCTAAAAACAGCTGCAAATATAACACTAGAACAGGCCAAAGGATTTTGGACCAAACGATTAATCAGCTAAAACATCAAACTCAACATCCAAGCCTGTGTGGTTTACGTCAGCAAAGGTCAGAGTTTGTTGCAGCAGAATGAGTAGATTACACTGCTCTCTCATCTTCTACCTCAGGGGCTTAGCTTGTGGTTTTACCATGGCGTTTTTGTTTACATGAGTCAGGAGACGTACAGCACACAGCCTATAGACACACACACCCACTAATTCCTTTGAAGCGGGGGAAGATAGCAGTTGCTGTCTGCTTCCTGGCTGTTGTGAATTTGTCAGCCAGCTGAGTCCCCAGAAAAAAAAGCAGATGGACCAGAACGAGGCTGACAGAAAAACTGAGTGGAAGAGTTGCAACTGCACACCATGATGAGCCATTTGGGAAGTAGAAGGAAAAGATTCTTTGTGCTAAACCGAGTTGGATGGTGCTCCTTCCCAATACTGTTATTTTGTCAAGGCCACGACACTGGACAAGTCCAACGGACATGGAACTGATGTGGTTTTATCAGACTACGGCCCTGTTCAGACCTGGTATTAAAGGCGTCTTGGGTGATCCGATCACAAGTGGACAGCTCTAAGTACGTCTGTTCACACCTGGCATTAGAATGCGTCGCCACATGTGTTTTGAGTGACCACTTGTGATCCGATCTTACTTCCCTTCTCTATATGCAAATACACACATAGCCATCATCATCATCATCATCATCATCATCATCATCAGATCATTTCCATTTGCAAAATGCGTTGTTCTTTTTAACAAGCGGGAGGCAGCAGTAGTACTCTCCTACATATTCGTGAATTTGGATACACTTTATGAACCTAAAAACCTAAGGTTATTGACTACCGGGCTGTGCCGCCGACACCGCCGCCTTTGCCGCACATTGGGGGCGCACAGATCTTCAGAGAGCTTGGGATGAGAGCAAGCAGGCGGGCAGGCGTGTGTCAGATATGTGCAGAGCAGAGGAACAAAACACCAACACATCAACGACAAGTTATCATATAACTACAGTATTAAACTTTTTTGTTGAGCTGCCTCTTGATGCGCTGTAGACTATGTCTAGGACTTTTATTGTGAAAGGTGAGAACAGAATGAGTGATGCTGTTATGCGCTGCTGTTGACAATCTGGGAGTAATGCCGTTATTTTATTACCTTCATTCGCGTACACACTGCCAAAAGAATGTGGCCATATGCGGCCAAGACCACCTCCTAATGTGGTCTGAGCGATCTGATCTCGATGCGTCGTCAAAGGGTCTCGAGTGCTTTCATACCTGTACTTAGAACTGTCCACTTGTGATTGGATCACTCAGGACGCATGTTAACACCAGGTCTGAACAGGGCCAAACAGTATGGCCACCATGGTTGGTTTCCGTCATGGTAGAGACCCATTACGGATGAAAACTGTGCAGAGGCCTAAAAGGCTGCAACCGCCATAGTTGCAGAAGCGAAAGCATGGGTGTGGGATGAGTTTGAGGAGG
>CAKALU010063057.1:0-10994 GCA_916700995.1 Hozukius guyotensis
TGATAATGATGATGATAATAATAATAATAATAAAAAAATTTACTTATAAGGCACTTTTCATACAAAAGATGTAGCTCAAAGTGCTTTACAATAAAAAATAAAAATGCAACACATCTATTTATTAATTTATTTGACAGGGACAATACATGTAGGCATTGTTACACTTAATTAATGTGCAACCGATGCAACGTATATAGGACTTCTAGCCATAGCTAATTTGCAGACCTTGTCCCTGGTTAGGCTTTTAATAAAATAAAAAAAACAAAAAAAACAGAATACAACATCACACATAAAATCACATGTTACAAAATTGTACATTATAATCAATTTACATATGTATGTTCCCAATCAATGATCAGTGATCACATGTTTGGTTTAGTTTCAGTTTTCATTAAACATTTTCAGATCAGGCTGTATTTTTATTTCCGTTGGTAGGGCGTTTAAACGAGGGCAAATAGACAATGACATTAGACAAGAAAAGACAGTAGATGATAAAATAGATAGGTGAAAGTAAAAAAAAAGAGAAAAATGAGAGAATTATTAAAAGAAAACAAGTATGATAATAATTATAAGCCAAATTAAATGAATAGGCTGTTGTTTAAAAATTGTTCACACTCCCAAGCTCAATGATGATGATGATGATGATGGTAACATCTCTCTCCTGTCATTATAGTGATGGTGATAAACCTGTAACATCCTCTCCTCAGGTTGACAATACAGACTCAGCCTGGAAACGACACTTTGTTGAGCAGTAAGCAGCTCTATGATCCCTGAAGGTAAGCAAGGTAACCATTTAATGTAAGTCAATGACAGTGGAAGCTTCTTTCATTATGCCTTAAAGCTGCACTCATCACTATTTTTATATATATATATACAATGAATTGAATGAGTGTGTTATGTTAAAGGAGTCACTCATAGTGAAAAACTCACGAGTCTTTTAGTGACATCATTGTTTTGGTTTTGCCACCCACAACTTTACTGTTTTGGTTCAGTCTCACAGCTCTCATCATCCTGGGCTGTGTCCAAAATCATTCACTACTCCCCACTCACTATCCAAGGAGTTCTATTTGGAGGACTATATAGTGAGCTCATCGGAAAAAAACAAAAACTTTTGCACACTTGGGTCATTTTCTCTGAAGCATTAATTACATCATTAATGTTACACAATTAAAACGTGCAAGATCAACGTCAGCTGGTAGACCATCCATAATAAATACTGACATGTATTTTTGTGATAAATACATATTGTAAGCTATTTTGTTGAGTTGTCTCTTAGTGAAATGCTCTGAGTGAATATAAGTTCCCTCCTGGTAAGCAGTGATGCAGCATATATGTCTAGGGCTTTTATTGTGAAAGGTAAGAACGGAAGGAGTAGAGCGGTATGAGGTGCCATTGTCAATGTCAATATTAGACTTACATCCATCAGGTGCACACAAATACGACTCAAAATGAAAGCTCCGTGTTGAATAAATAAATAAAACAAAAGATAAAAATCATAATGCAGCTTTAAAGACATTCAGTTGTAGCAGTAGCTGATCAGACAGAGTAGGCAGTGCTGCTATATTAAAGAGGTTGCACTACATTAATTACATTTAATTATGCTGCGAAAACTCACAAACTCTGATCAAACTAGGCAGCGCTGACCAAAGATGAATCATGATTCTGTTACTGTAATGCCTATTTCTCTAATCAAATGTTTTCAGAAACATATTTTACTCTACTGTTTAGCTGTAAAATGAGAAAGTTTCACGAGCAGTGATTGACAGTTGCTCAGAGACTGCTTGGCTCTGATTGGTTGTTTTTCTTCGGGCACAGTGAAATCATGGAAATGGTATTAGGAGCACTAAAAGGAGGACACACATTATCTACAGTCAGGATACAGTGACAGTTTTATAAATAATAACTTTTGCTTAAAGTTACCAACTGCAGCTTTAACTAAATTCAGTTGCACTGCAGTGATTAAATTAAATATTGGATGCGTATTGTTCTTTACAGAAAGGAGAGAATATATCCACTAATAATGACGTGTTAATAAATAGCAAACAGTGAGTTTGTGTCAATCTCTCAACAAAATTAAAAAAAATAATGATACAAATAAATCAATGAATGTGCCTTTAACGGCGTGCACATTTGTTTTTACTCATAGATGGAATACAAGAAATATAGTGCAAACATAACAGCTGATCTTCAGCAGTACAGGGATGGGTGAAAAGATGATGTGGAGTGAGTTCAGCCCGAGCTAGAGAGGAGGACACAGCAGAGCGGAAATGAACAGCTTCAAATTCTCTCTCTGGAACTCATTAAAGCCGTTTTAAAGTCATTAAAAGGTGAAGAAATGCGTGATTCACTCTACTACATTAAGATAACGCAGTGTTTCATTCTGTTTGTTAAAGGATTCTCTGCCTCACTAATATTTTATGTTCCAGTTTATTTGAAATGAAAGCAGCAGTAGGTGAGATTGGAGCAAATATGATTAAAAAAAGTTATATTTATAAACGGTCAGTATATCCTGACAGTAGTGCATGAGACGGGTAATCTGAAAAAAATCATGTGCTTCTGTGTCCTCCAGTGCTCCTAATGGTATCTACAAGATTTCACAGACTGGAGGAAAACAACCAATCAGAGCTGATCTGGAGTCTGCCGTCTCTGAGCAGCTGTCTATCACTCGCAAACTCCAACCAAATGGTCAAACTAGGTTGCGCTCAACATCTTGTAGTGTACTGTTTAGCTGTAAAATGAGAAATTTTGTGACCCGGCAGCCATGTTGAGATCAGTTGAGGAAATACCAAGCACGCCCACCAGCCGGAGCACAGCCAATAGGAACGCTCTCTCTCTGAAATGACCTGTGATTGGCCAAAGTCTCCTGTAACGGGCTAGATTTTCTAAAGCCTGAAAACAGAGCCATGAGGAGGTGCAGAAGTCTAGCTTTCTCTCAGAACACTTGAATTACAATATGCTGAAAGGTTGTTATGGAATTGTTGCCCAATGATGCCAAAAACATTCTGCCTACTGAGGCTTTAAGTGATGAGAAAAAAAGAAAAAGTCTTCCCAGCTGTGAAGTGAGTGGACGCCTAATACACAGATGAATAGAACGGATGAAACTATGTCAGCCTTTAGGTGTGATTTGGACACTGTTGATTTCTGCAGTTTCTAATGACCAAGTAGCCTGATTGGTCAGGTTGTAGCCATGATCTATTCGCTGTAGACCCTTTTCACTTGGCTCTACTTCATTTAGATTTACCAGTGAGCCAGCATGCAAAATACCAATCAGTTGATATGAATTTTATGAATTTATAAGAATGGCAAAGTGTGTTAAAGTCGTGTAGTGTCCCCCCCACTATTAAACCGAACACTTAACGTCACTAAACCGGTGACATTGGGACAGTTGAATGATCAGCACCATGGACAGCACCATACATAAAAGCTCTCTCACATATCTATTACTCCATATTGGCAAACATACCCTAAAAAAGACCCAATATTTTAACCACCTAAAGGCTGAATGACAATTCAGGAAAACAATTTCCTCAAAAATGATACGATATGATTGTGGCCTACCTACTTACATTTACCAGGAGAAAGCACTTCTGAAGGCACAACAATATTATATCGCTTCTTTGCTTGTGATGTTTGTGATGTTTTAATTGAAAAGACTGATCTTCTTGTGCACACAGGTCTACTTGGCTGAGCTTTGTCTTGACTTATTGTTGTATTATTGCTGATGTATTGTCTTATATTGATTAGTTTCATATTCTGTTTACTCATTGGGAGGACATCCCATTTAATATTTGTCTCTGTCCATTGACCGGGGCTTCTGAATTAACAATATCTCCAAAATGTCTGTAGCCCCATGCAGAGCCTAAAGTAATATTAAGGTGCTATATGAAATTATTTTTAATAGCATGTGTGTATTAGCAGAATTTCAATTCAAACTCTACTCAGTGTTTCTGTTATTTTGTAGCTCTTGAATTCAAATGGCAGCTAAACTGTCTCACCTGAATAAATCCTGAATGAATAGTGTTGCAGGTCTTTATCACACATTTGTGACATGTCACATTAGGAAAAGCACCTGTGTAAGTAATAGAAAATAACATTTAACAGTCTGTCGAATCAAATGTTAAAAAAATAACACTGGCTTATGGTAATAAATCACATGAAAAGTATTATAATAAAAGTATTGTGTGTGTATCACAGCCTGACATCTCTTCTTCCTCTGAGCCATAGAGCTCCATTGTTGTTAAAAGCACATCAATGAGCCTCACTGTGTCACTGGGTGACCTGTTCCTCCATCACCATGAACACACACACTGTAATTTATTAGAACTCGATCCCACATACAGCGTCCTGCTGCCTCACTAGAGCCGTGGTTCTTAACCTTTTTGAGTCGCGACCCTCCAGTTTTGTTTAGTTTTGTTTAGTTTTAGCTGCTACCACCTCGGCATTGTCCAGTGTGCTCCAGACACTGTGGGTTTTTTATGCGTTCTGTGACTTTTCCTCTCCCCCTGACCTGCTGGAAGTGCCCCATCAGAAACTCATGTGCATGCACACTTTGACTTTCACTAATACACTCAATAAAATCAGTTCTGAGGCAAATTATATAACTGGTACTGTACAGGTGATGTAAAAATACATTTCCCAGTCTAAAATTATTATTTTTTTAAAATGTTATTTTATTTTTTTCTCCACAATCATCTGGCAATCCACCGTTGGAAAAAGTCCCAACAAATGCACTATTTCTACCTGTTTGTTTGATTAAAAACTACAGTGACTCGCTGTTTTAGGAAATTACTGAGCTTTTTTTGGAAATGAAACTACATATTTGTAAGCTGAAGATTTGATATACGTCTTCAATAAGAGGATTAATGGTTTAGAGCTGAAAGCGACAGAAAGTGTAGGGTAGTCAGACAGTATTGAGAGATGGACAGTTGATGGTATAGGAAAAATATAGAATAATGTCATGTAACGGGACATTAAAATCATCTGATTTCTCCTTTTCCCATATTTCCTGCCTTCTGCATACTTTAACAGAACAATACTATGATCCCACACAGGATATGTTGTGCTAACCTTTAATTTATTGCCCTAATATATATTTTATCTAATTTAAAAAAAAATAAGTAGCCATTAACAACGATGAAATAATAGCATATGTATTTACTGAAAAGAAAGGAGTTCAAATCAGATTTTAATAATTCCATTTGGAGTGCTCTTCAGTAGGGCTATTATTTCTGTAACGATGTAACTGTATAATTACATGTAGGGATAATTATTTCTTAAGAGGTCTCGTAGCAGCGAATGTAGCAGCAATACATTCTAATTAAGCTGGAGGCCGACGAAAAGCAGCAATAAAATTAGCTGGCAATCACTATTAGCAGAGTCAATTACTACACATTAGTAAGCCAAGGACACACACACACACACACACACACACACACACACACGCACACACACACACACACACACACACACACACACAAACACTGATATCCCAGGCCTCTATAATTATTTTAATGGGATTTTCTCTCTATTCAGCCTGAGCTTGTTGCTTTAATAACACCATTACAACCTGAATATAACCTCAATATATTACTGGCTGATATCGCTTTGCAGCCCGCCGCTGCGCTCTGTGTGTGTGCGTGTGTGTGTGCATGTTGGGGTTAATAAGCTGCTGTGTGTTTTAGAAGAGGCACTTGGCCCCGCTGCTCTCCCTCTTTGTCTCTGTGCATTGTGCGGCCGGGGAGAGAGAGCGCTGACAGCGGCAGAATAGCCTCTGGAGAATAAAACACCGGTCATTGTTTTCTATTAGCTAACTCTCCTCTCTGCGTTCCCTAACCTCGTCTCCTCATTTTACATTGAAATGAAATTGGCTGGGGAAATGTGAATAAATGTATGTCCGTCACAGAGAAATACACTCCTCCTTTTATCTGGGGCTACATATTAAAAGCGGCTCCCACCGGCGCGCTCTTTTCTCCAGAATAATGTTTAATTCCCTTAAACATGAGAATTAATTAGCACAGATCTGCATCTCAATGGGAGCGGTGGCTGCATGCTGTGGCCTATCATTACAGCCTCTCTGTGGCTCTATCACAACACGGCCCTGTAACTGCTACAGATGTTGTTGAACTGAATCAGCACAGAAGAGATGGCAGAGAGTTCAGAGCAGAACACACTCAGAGAAGTGTCAGTGAAGCTGTGAGGTTTCCACGGGACAGTTGTATAATACAGTAGTAGGAGCTGTTACGGAAGCAGCCTCTAACTCCGTGGAAATAGCTTTACTTTAATCTCATACACCATACCCATATCAGCTCCGAGGCCATGATGTGCTTTAGCACTATAGGTGTGTGTCATTGTGTAAACTATATATATTAAAAACAGTAGGACAGTAGGCTACTCTCCATTAGGTAGGCTAGTAGACCTTTGCTAAATTGAATTGTGTTGTTTACTCAGTGGTTTATTAGGACAGCCATTTAGTGTAGGGAATAAAGCTGAAACAATCAGTTGATCAACAGAAAATGAATCAATAACTACTTTGATAATCAATTAATTGTTTCATTTGCTTTTCTTTTTTTAACATGAATACTCTTTTTGACTGTTGGTTGAATACAATATGCTATAAATCACCTCGGGCTGTGGGAAATTATAAGAGACATTTTTCACTATTTTCTGACTTTTTATAGTCAAAACAATGAATCAATAAAATAATCAGCAGATTAATCAATAAAGAAAATAATTGTTAGTTGGAAGCTTTGTAGGGTCTGAGTATCTGTTAGCCAAAAGCTACAATCTCCATTTTTTCTAAGAGAGACTCACGATTTGAGTCATTTTCCTGCTGAAATGGACAAAGAGTGCAACACGATTGATCAAGGCTGTTATTGTTATGCATGTCTGTTCACTTATTTGTCTGCTCTCACGTTCATGACGTCAGTCTGATAGCTACCCAGCTACATGGCGTTTTCACTCCCAACTCGTCAAATATGGCAGCTTGGTCAGTGGCCATACGCGTCAAGCTATGACGCTCCACGTACCCCTCTAGCGTCAGTTTTGGACGTGCGGGGCTGCCTCTAGTGGCTGTAGTAATTATGACGGGAGTAAAGGAAGAAGTCAGATGAGGTAGTATAAAGAGTGACAAAGTCAGTGTAGGGAGGAGGTCGGGGTGATGGATGGGTCAAATAAACACAGGACTTTCACCCAGGAGGCCGCTGTTTGTGTCCCGTGTGAAACTGACTTATTTTAACTTGCGTACGTAAGTTAACTAATGTAACGAACTTAACTTATGTCACATATATATAACATACTTATTTGAACCCAAACCACAATCTTTTTTTAAACCTAACCAAGCACTAACATAACATACTTAACTTACATCACATACACGTGTAACGTAACATTAACCACGTATTGAAGTGGTTAATAATGGAATACCCCTGCACATTGAAAAATAGCGCTAAAGGGGTACCCAGTGGGTTAAATTGGTCTCAAATTATCAAATTGTTAAATTGCTGAATTGTTTTGTCTTTGGTTGTTTTCACGGTCCACACTTGTTCTGTCTTATTTTCAGTTGTCAGTGATCTGTGAAGCACTTTGGTCTGCACTAACCTGTAGGAAAGGTGCTATACAAATAAAGTTTGATTGATTGATTGATTGATTAAAAAGTGTTGCAAATGGGTCCTGACCAAGTGTCTGAATTAGGGGTGTGACAGTGCACAAAATTCACGGTTCGATAAGTACCTCGGTTTTGGGGTCAAGGTTCGGTACAATAGGGAAAACAAAGAAATTGCAGAAAATAACTTTTTTCATTCAGTTTGAAAATGATGAGCATTCTACAGTTGCTCATTGGCCATAATTCTTGCTTTAACAGTTAAGGCACTCAAATACTGGCATATTGTCAATAAAAAAATAACAAAAATAGATAGCACAATTGTCTGTAATGTAAATGTAATAAAATGTAATGTAAATGCAATCCCCCCCCCCAGGGATCAATAAAGTATTTCTGATTGTGTAATGCTCCATCATCAGACTCTGACCTGTTGATCGTTCTTGAACTGAACTGCAGCTCGTGCTTGTTACAGGGCAGTCTCAACTGACTGACTGAAATACACACATGAAGACACATTGTTGAGGGGCTCAAAACACTTTAACCATCTGCTTTAATTCTGTATTGTTTACGATCGAGTGTGGTCGCATACGTAGCGATAAACACTATCATTAGTTACTTTGGCCCGGTCTGAACCTGCAGTGGGAAGCTGCCAGGACGCTGTGGGGACATGGACTCGCCATCCAGTCTGTTTTTGTTTCGTCCCGTGAATTCACACATTCGGGTGATGCCGTCGTAAATCAAATGTTTAAAGTGCGTCCACAGATATACCCAACCTCAGTTTAACAGTGAGCTTGATTAACCCGGATAACCGGGTTAAATCAGCTAGCATGCTACAGGTGACAACAACTGGTGCGCTGCCAACACTCGCACTCCAGAATTTCACACGGTCACAGGCCGTACCGAAAGGATGTTGCATACCGAACAGTACGTCCTGTACCGAACGGTTCAATACGAATACGCGTAGTAGATGCACCCCTAGTCCGTACGTGACGAGTTGGGAACGTTTTGACATGGCAGGGGCAGACTGAGTCGACTCTAATGGCTTTACCAAAGATAACAAGAGCCAGTAGCACTCCGGAGTCACTCCAGTAAACTTGTGACTGTTGTGACTCAACACAGCTCATGTAACCGGCTATCATCTATGTTACTTTTTGGCTGAAAGAACCATTTTTTTTGCACATTGAAAATGTTTAAAGTTTACAAAAAACAAAAACTAGAATTATTCAAATTAGTTCAATGTATCTCACAGCCCTATATGCAATTTTTCGTGACTATTTTAGATGGATCATTGTGTATTTAACTCTCTGATTGGTCCAGGAAGCTGTATATCACCTGGTGCTAACCCCTCCTTATATAAAGCTCTTTGCAGACATGGAATCTGTGACAATGCTGGCTTCATCTATCTATAAAAGATGTGACTTTTAGGCTTTTAAACGTAAGCCTCCATAATGTAAATGTTCTGTTACAGCCATGACAGGACCGCTACTGAAAGGACCGAAAAATGCTCGTGCCACATTTGGCACCAAGTGCATGAGAGGAGGCAGAGTCACGGCTGGAGAAGCAGCTGAAAAGTAAAGGTGGAAGGAAGAGCAATACTTCCTATTCTTTCACTTATTTAAAAAAAACAATCTGCTGATTTTTCAGCACAGGTAAACATTTTATGACGTTTTGTTAAAACAGCATATAGTTCAGGCTTGAGCCGTATTTGAAGTGTTATAAGTGAATAAGATTGCTGTTGTCGCCTTTCAAAACGGTGACCCAGGCGCTCAGACATGAGACCAAAATGTAAAATCGCGATTACATTTACGCTACGAGATGCATGTCTGAAAAGGGTTAAAAAGCTGTCACATAGCGACAGTATTAAATTCGATATTGTCCCAAATCCAATGAATTCATTGTTTTGAGATTTGTGCATTTCTTTTTATAATGTGTAAAAATGGTGTTTTTCTGGAGAGTACAGCTCACAGAGAGAGATAATTGAAATCATAGAATGAACCGCTACATCCAGGAACACTGCACTACATTTCCATCCACATCTCCTTTACATAGTATTACAATATAATTTGAGCTGCCAGTTCTGCAGCTGTAATTTAACAGCCTGGCTGTCATTCTGAATCAGAATTTATTCTTAAATGCCTGCCTGCTTAAATAAAGGTTAGATTAAAGGAGACAAATTAGAGGAAAATGTTAAATTAAAGTAGAAAATAATAAAGTTATTCATCGGTGAGTTGTCAGTGTTGATCATCTCCTTTAACTGCAGTTTTATTGTCCGGATTCATTATCACTGCAATCATCTCACTAACTCAGCCTAGTCAAAACACATTATCTACCTGGAATGACATTATCACTGTCTACTTCAATGACATTAGCATGCCAGTTTGACTGAGAGGCGTGCAGCCAATCCAACGCATGGCTGCGTCCCGAGGAGCCTCTGACAGCCAATCAGCTGTCAGAGCCACAGATGTCTCCTCCTCTTAGGCTCATGGGCAGCCAGTGAGTCAGAACCTGAACACAGGTTAGCTCAACACAGGCCAAGAAGACATCTCATTTCCATCAAACCTTGTGTTCTTATGTAATACTTCCTTATGCCAGTCAGTGTATATTAAAGGACAAGTTCATATTTTTCAAGTCTGTTTAAAACTATGGAAGAAAATGGAAAATAATTCCAGTGATCCATTTTCTAAGTCTGATCTAAATTGTTTTCTCTCCTGCGATTATGATTTAAGAACAGGTGAAAGAAAAGGTTTTGCCAGGATAATCTTTTTTCAGCTGTGAAAAAGGTGGGAAAAAAAGTTTTGTCAGGATAATTTTTCTAAGTTACCTTTTCTGCAAGAAAGTCCTAAAAAAAATATATGTATAGACTGGTACAAAAATAATCCCTCTCAATCATCATTGGTCACCCACTAGAAATGTGTGCTGGTGTCTGTTTTTGTATGTTTATTTGTGCTTTAGGACGTAACCGCCATGAAACATCCAAAAATAAAGTTTTATTTCTCCGTTTCGCTGCTTTGTTCTCACTAACGCCGCTCCCTCTCTTCATTCACTCTATAGCTGCTCTCTCTCTCTCCCTCACTAGCTGAGCCTAGGAGGTGTGGCCAACTTTGAACTCTGTGTGTTTACAAATAGCAACTGGTTACATATTTATTATACCTGTAAGTGTTTGTTGTTGTAATACCCCTTCTGGCCACAAGAGGCTGAAGTGCACCACTACCCCACGTTTTCTTCCGTGTGTTAACAAGTTGTATAAATGAATACTCACCTGGAAGAAAACATGGATGCTTTCAGTTTAGAACATGGGAGAGTGGTGCACTTCATCCTCTTGTGGCCAGAATGAGTATTGCAACAACAAAAACTAATATATATATATATATATATATATATATATATATATATATAT
>CAKALU010063057.1:11039-26645 GCA_916700995.1 Hozukius guyotensis
CATCTTTTCTTTCACCTGTTCTTAAGTCATAAACACAGAAGAGAAAACAATTTATGTCAGACTTTTTTTTCTCACTTGCCTCTCAGGGCTTCCGTAATACTGGAAATGGTATCAATCTTCTCATCTCACTCATCACAAAACAAATAAGCGTACAGAATGTTGAACTGTTCTTTTAAGAAAATATATTTTTAGTGACAGAAAAAGGCTCTTTTGTTTAATACACCAACAAAAAAAAATTCTAAAATGTAAAATTGTTGTAAAATTTCCAGTGACTACTTTCAGGAAATAGCAATTAATGATTTACTCTCACACATAAAACCCGCCTGCTTTTTTAGTATTAAATCCGCAAAACAAAAGGTAGTTTAACAACAAGCTCAAGTTGTATCTTTTTACTGCTGAATATCCTACAGCATGATATGGATTTCACATCAAAAGGATGGTATAATGTAGACAGTATGAGGTGAAATGAAAAGTATAAAAAATGTACCTTACACATGTGTCGTAGAGGGAGATGGAGATACACAGTTAGATAAATACATATTTTGTTCTGGTTCTGGTTTAATTGTAATAAAATATAGTGAAAATAACAAGAATGTAATTATTAAAAGGTAAAAGTGTGTCCTGCCCTGTGAAAAAGTCCCATTAGCTGCCTGCTGACTTCCATCTCAGCACACTGATGTCTAACTAATGTCAAACTCAGCAGGTGGTGAAATCTGGAAAAGATGAACAAATTGTTGTGATCATAATTCATTTTTAGCGTGTAATATCATCTCAGAGAGTATACTGCTGGTGGGCTGCACAGCTATGAACCATTTAAAGAATTGATTTGCAGATTTTACCTGCTGAACGTTTTTATTTTGTCGGGCAGACGGATGATGACACACATTTGGCGAGAATGTGGTCAAATTGGATGACAATAGAAATTATTTATGGTGTGCTACTTTATTGATTTTGTTTAGCTGCAGCTGATTTTAAGAGTTTAAATGCAATGCAGTCCCTTGGAAAATTCATCATTCATGATTTATTTAGTTCAAAACAATTAATAATTTTCATTATACTATTTTGTATTACTGTCTAATGAAATGCAATTTGTGCCAGTACCCATAAAGGGTGATGATGAATCATACAAATGAAAACACTGTATGGTGCACACTTCCAGTCTCTTCTCGAAGGCATTTACAGTATGTAGTTGCACTCAGTTGTAAACATGTGAACGTGTAACAATTAAAATAGAGAGCTTGAGAAAGAAGTTCAAACCTAAACACATCCCTCTTTAAACCAAAGCCAAAGTTTTTTTTATTGCATCAATCCATCCATCACTCAAATTCCATTGTTATAATTGTTATACCACATCTTCTTGTGTACCGACTTTTTCACATTCACATTCACTTCGATACATGAGCGTTTCCTTGAAGTTAGTGTCTCAGGGCTAGACAATAGAGTCTTGCACAGTGTTGTTAACACTTGGTGTACTGAGAATAAACATAAGATACACAGTATTTTACCCCTAAATATGGGAACATGCTGTCTGAAGATTTTTTTTTTATTGAACAATATCAACAAACATACAGACATCATTCAGCAGCTAGATACATGATACAGTGCTGGGCAAATAAACAACAATTTCAGTTTTTTTAATTGTTCACATCTTCTTGTCACTTAACGGTGACATGGTAGTCATGAGACAGTCATCAGAGTAACATGAATGAAGGTATGAACCTGCCTGGGAGCAGTGTCAGGACTTTGTTGGAAGTAGGTGATAAGTTGCGTTACAGCCTTATTAACTTGTAATATTTTGTGGTTTATAGTGTGTTATATTTTCGAATGCATGTTTATGTGTAACCAGCCCACTCACCAAGTCGTCAAATACGGCAGCTTTGTCAGTGACCCTATCCTTCAAACCATGAAGCTCTACGTGGCCGTAGTAATGGCGGGAGTAAAGGAGGAAATAAGGCGACATTTGTATAAAAAGTGACAAAGTCTGCATAAAGACTTTTCCTCAGGAGACCGCTGTTAGTGTCCCCTGTGAGACCAAAAGTCAATGTGGACTTATTTTAAGTTACGCACGTAAGTTGAGTTACGCAACGTTACGTAACGTACTCAACTACGTAACATTAACAAAGGTACCTATTTTAACCCAAACCAGGATCTTTTCCTAAACCTAAACCAAGTTGTTTCCCGTGAACTTGGAACTTCGCAGTAAACATGTTCATTAACGTTGTGAATTCAAAAAGCAAAAACACTTAGGTTGAGGAAAAAAATATCATAGTTGGGCTTAAAAGTACTACATTTGTAAAGTGAAAGTGAAACTTAATGTTGTGAAAACAAAGACATACAACGCGATGTTGGTTTCACCAGGGACACAAACAGCGGTCTCCTGAATGAAAGCCCTGTGTTTGTTGGACCCATCCACCTCCCCTTCCACCCAAAACTACATCACAACACTCTCTGACCACTTTCTCTGAGACTTTCATACTGACGGGTTTACATTGGAGTTACTTAAAAGCCCGGTGCATCTCATAAAGACGCTAAAGGGTGCCTTGACAGGGCTTGACAGGGGGGCGTGACAAAGTGTTGGTATTTGACGCCCTAGGAATGAGAATGGGCTGACTGATCCCAGGCAAGATTCTCCCCAGGGCCCCACATGAGCCTTGGTTCGGCCAGTCATAGTCACATCTGTAATCTTATGATTTCATAGCTTTTGTTACATTCAAAGTAAAGTTGTTTTCACCCTAAAAAGTCTTCTTCCATTCATCTTAAATGACTGATGTACCCTTCCTAGCCACTAGTGTTTCTCCTGCAGGGCAACAGAACCCCCCCCCCACACACACACACAAGGGTAATGTGGCTGTTTGCAGCAGGTACTGGTATGTAATAATGAGCCGGTGTGGTGAAGCCTGACAAGCCGATACTGTAGCGTTTTAACAAGGCGAAGCTTCAGGTCAGGGCCAGAGTGGCTTTGCGGGGACAATTCACTCAACTGTGCAAATCAATACACAGAGAGAGAGAGAGAATACTGTAGATAATAATGGAACAAATGAAAGGGACTTCCCAGCGTGGCCGTGGCTGCATCAGGATAGTGAATATCTGGAGGGGAGCATGATACTGGTGCTTTGGGTAATAGACTTAGCCCTGATATGCTATTCCAGTTAATAGTCTAATCCAGTCCCATGCCTGCTCTTGCCAGGTTATAGCCCTATCCCTGCCACAGCCTATTCACAGAGATAATAAACGAGCACGGTGATGGGCTGTATATCCCTCCTCAGCCTGATAAGACGCCGGCAGGGAAATGAAATTCTGCTTTTGCTGAAACATTATGATTTATGGATTGGGAGCACAGCACTGGTGGCCTGCACTGTGTCCACGAGCACTCATATCTGTGTGTGGAAAGAACAATGTGTGCATCTTTACGTGCTAGGACTGTATGCATGTGTGTATGTGCTCACAGCAATGCAGCATGTCCATTGTGTGTGTGTGTGTGTGTGTGTGTGTGTGAGCGTAATGTAAAGCAGTTAGTTAATTCAATCCAGGCCTGCTTATACTATCTGAGTGTGATTGTAATTCCCCTCTTCCATTGAATCACAATAATAAATCCACTTTATAGTTTCTTCCATTGAATCAATTCAATAAACATACACATTCATTGGAAGGTCAGATGACTAATCTCTTTACAACACACTGCTACAACCAGGAATAAAGAGACCTGTACTACTGCTACTATCAATGATAATAATAATAATAATAATAACTCAGAAATTAAATGAGGATTCAATCACAAATTCACAGTTATTATAATTATTTGGTAACACTCTATCTTAACCTTCCCTATTAAGCATTAATAAGCAGTATATAAACAAAATGTATAGACGCCCACACACAATAATGTAAGGTTTTTCTGTTGTTTTTTTGTATGTGATTGCTCTGCCTTGTATGCACCTGTGTTACAAATAGTGCAGTGAAATTGGGATCCTAATGGATATTGTATATGATATATTGTCATTCTAGAACAGGACTTGGATGCTGCTTATTAAAGGTTAATAAAATGTTTATGACACACTATAATGTAGTTGTATGCAGATATAAGGACATTTCAAAGTGTTTATTAATGTGCTGTGTTTGTCAACAATTATAACTTATTCTGTCAAACATTTGTATTTTTGGTGTATCGACAGTTAAAGGGCTATCTCGGAGAGTCCGGGATGTCGGGGACTCACCAGAGACACGATGCACGGTACGGCACGGTTCAACTCAGCTTTTTTTTTTGCTATTTTTGGTCCGTCTGGTCTCCTTTTGTAATAATTAAGATAGAATCTCAACACTGTAATGCACAATCATGTCAATTACATCTTTTTTTCAGGACAAACTGGGCTATCAGAATATGTAAGCTGCAGTAATGTCACATGAATGTATAAATAGTTAAATGACCATAAAGACAAGAGAAAAAAAACAATTCAAACCACACAGAGAACAATAAGGAACACGGTTTTGGGCTTTTGAAAAATGTTCTCCCAAGTCTTGGGAATCGGGTGGTAAAAAATAAACTAATAATAAATAATCATTCTAACCAACACACATCAAAACATATTTAATTTCTTTACAGAGAAGTCCTGGCGTTCTTCTGTCCGTTTTTCTACAAAAAGTCAGCTGTGTGATGTCTCACAGCAGTTCCTGTCAGCAGTGAGACAGAGAGCCACACCACACTCCTCACACTTCCAGGGGTTAGTCTGATTGACCTGCACTGCTCTGCCTGCAGTGTACACAGGTGGATGGATCTTCATCATCACTGTAAAACAAATAAAAACCATTAGAAATACTGAAGGTTACTTGAAGAGTACTTTTCTGTCATATACGACAGTGTAGACCCAGCGTCGGTTAAAAGTTGTGATTGGTACCTGTTCTGGTACCGCCTCAGTCGAGGACCCAAGTGAGCTGAGCCGATAGAAGGTGGAGTTGAAACACTGCAGACCACTAATTGGTCAGAGAGAATTTAAATAACCAAGATACCGTTAATAGCAACCGCTATTTTTTTATTCTCCACCCAAATTTAAAAAAAGGGCAGCCCGCAAAACTACGACGTACTCTCTGCCGTCCGTCCACTACACCGTCCACTATACCGTCCGTACGCACGATCTGATATTGCGGTGTTGGTGTTGTACCTACAACATCATCGTTAATGTTGCTCCAGGATCATCATTGCAACTGACCAATCACGTTGTTGTGCTGTCGTGCGCGTCATAGCGTTGCGACTCGGGGGAAAAAGGCCGGAAAGCGCGGGTCTGTGCCTACATGGGCGTGCTGCAGTGGGGAAACAAAGGTAAGCATTAAAAATACTTTATTTAATAATATGATAGGACATTTAAATTTCATTTGAGTACGTTTGCATCCTGTGCGGACCAGTGAAATCTAGTTTAGCTACGGTGTACGGTTATAAGCTAAGGTTAGCACTGCCCGTAGACACGTCCATCCACTACGGCGTCCACTATGGCGTCAACTACGGCGTCAACTATGGAGTCAACTATGGCGTCAACTACGCCGCATGAAATGATTCAGCGAGTGTGGCGTTGAAGATGATGTCACTGCAGCTTCACACGGCGTCGCTACGGCGATCAGCTGAGAATCCCGCCTACACTGAGGGGGTACTGTCTGCAGTGGAACACGAAATAGAGAAAAACTGGATCCTACACCTCCCATGATGCAACTCAATAGTGTCTGTCATAAGACACCCCTGTCTGATGACATCAGACCTGACAAAGCTCACATGATGCTGTTTCCGCTCGTCATGACGACTGGAGTGGCCGTTTAACGATAACACGTAGCCGTCATCCTATTTAATGATCTGTGTGTGATATAAAACATTTATTAACCGTTTATACACATGTTAAGATTGAAGGTTAATTCCTGATGTTGGAAATAATGCTTGACAAAAAAGAATCTTAACTCAAGGTGCACTCACCAGATTTCTTCTGGTGCTTTCAGACACATCTCATGGCCTTCATCAGCAGGTGCTCAGTTGTCATGGAGAGGGGAAAAGTACTTATTTATAAATAAATATTTCATTAATAAATAAAATTACAATAAGTAGTTAATTAATTAATTAACTCAATAAATACTGCTAATATTATATGATTATACAATTACAACTATGTGTTATATTATTTTGTCAATCATTCATTATTTGTTTATACACCAGTTATGGATGCTGTTGACAAATATGTCAAAACAAACACTTAGAAATGACCATATATCTACCTCCGACGACATTATAGTTTATAAAGTATAAAGTATAAAGTAGTATAGTTTATAAAGCATGTATTACAGTAAGTGTTTATAAAAGGGGATGGGGTTAAAATAAATTGTTACCAAATATTGTGATTGTTAATGCTGCAAAAATAAATAGTAAAGGAAAAAGGTGACGCACAGAGAGCAGGAAGGAAAGCAGCACAGCGATTAGAGCCCAGCAGTATTTTAAACACATTTTCAGCTCTTCATATCCTATTAAGGTGATGTGTGTCTCTGTGTGCTTGTGCGAGTGTGTAAAATGTTATAGGAGTGAGGGCAGCGCCACTCAATTGACCTTAGGGTCAAATCACTTGACCTCTGACCTCCCTGAGGTTCGCCCTCTCTCACACGCACCCACCCACCCAGACAGACAGACAGACGGACAGACAGACAGACAGACAGAGAGAGAGAGAGAGAGAGAGATAGAACACGGTGGCTCTACTGTAGATGTTTTCCTTCAATCTTTCATTCATCAAATGATCACTTCTTTTCCACTTCTTTTAAATATATATACATATATATATATACGTATATATATATGTATATATATATATATTTATAAAGACACAGAATAGCCACAGAATTTGAATTTCCTTTGTTTTTGTTTTTGTTTTTTTATTTTTTAAGTTGGCCAAGATGCATATATTTCATGCATTGTTTGCTTAAAATACAATTTATTTTATTTAACTTATTTTGTGTGTTTTTGCATAGATGTAATGATTATAATTCATTATAAAAAATATTATAATGTAGTACAACCATGGAAATTATAATACACTATCATCCTTGTACCAGAAATTAGGAAGTATTATGATACTTGACCTTTTAAGTCATTATAAAATGCTTTATAATGTGTTGTGATTATCGTTATAAAGCATTATGAATATTTATGAGTGCTTATTATACGGTGCTATAAGCAGATTTAACGCATTATAAGTATGTTTATAATGCATTATAGACATAGAAAGTGTTATCAAATTATGTTTTTTATGTTTGGCAATTACATTAAACTTGAACTTAAGCAGTAAATCCTTAACACTGATTGGATATTATAATCAGATGTGTGTTGGAGCCACGCCACTGCTGAGCTGTGTCCAGTGAGTTACAGTAATGCATGCTTCAGTTTTACCCCATCTAGTGCTGAGGAGAGGTAACACTCACCTGCTGTACAGTGTGTCCATCACTAGAGGAGGTTCAATCGGATATTATTCTTGGGCTGTACTGACTCCTGTACAATAATAAACAAGTCAGTTTCACCTTTATACTACTACTGTCTACCCCTTCTCTCTGTTATCACTGCTATTCAACATTATATTTCATCTCTTTTTAGGCTGAATTCTTTCAGATGTTTCTGCTGGTTGAGTTCATACATGATCTTCTAAAGTTCTTCAAAAGTCCAGGGACAGTTTTGCGTATTTATATGCCACCAGCTGCATCTTTCTGCCCTTCTTTCCTGTTTGCCTCTACACTATCAGCTTTAGGATAAATATAATATTAGAGGAAAAAAAGGATTAGTCACACCCATTCTCTAATTCTAAAACATTTTCTGATTGTCCAATTTTTTTTCAAAAAACACGTCAGCTTGTTTAAATATATTTGTTTGGCATTGTGCCTTTATTAGATGTAGATAGAAGAGGTAGAGAGAGGGAATGCAGGGAGAGACGGGGGCAGATGTACAACGAGGGTACCTGGCCAGATTCAAACTGGCTACCGGATGCCCCGTCTAAAATCATTTTAATATCTATTCTATTTATAACCAATGAAAGAGCTTGGCTCAAGCTCTTGTTGATTTCAATTCCCTTAGAGTTTCATCACATAGTCTTGGTGTGTGACAGTGGAGACAAGTCTTTGGAGGCTTTTGTGAAAGTAACTAGTTGATCCATGCACTCCTTCTCAAAGAGACTAAAATCATTTTTGAAATTCAGCAAATTTCTGCAGAAGAAAAAGCTGAATTCACAAGGGTGGGAAAAAGGCATTCGTTTTTAGTGTTGTCAGGTTTAGTCACAGGAGCAGACTCCAACAGATTAGTCAGGTGAGACACCATTTTTCTGCAAAAAATAAGTGTTTTAAGTTTTTTTTTGGAAACTACCTGTTTCCACCAACTAAAAACCAAACATCACATCCCCTCTTTCAGAGGCCAAGCACATGCAATTGATACAGTTATACTCCCGTATCTGTGGGCAACTACTGTAAACAGGTATTCATCATCTCATTTCATTTTGCTCTCTGACACTGACATACAGTAGGCTATGCAGCTGTTTCCTTGACATACACTTATTATAAACATATATCATGTAATTAAGTGCATATTCAGCACTAAATATTACAGCAATAGTGAATAATTCAGAGATAAATTATTGCTTCTGATACATTTCATCAAAAGACCCAGCTTGGCAATTGGACATTCAAGGTCAACCTCCAGTTTGTTTACAACATACATGATGTGTGAAAAGTATCCAACGTCTTTCAGTCTCGTTGTCGTCTACGTCATTTAAAGTATAAGGACAAACTACTGAGTAATTATTAGTTTATTTATTTATTTTTCAAGAAAATTCCCACTTTCAAATTAATTGTTTGCTGTTTCAATTACAGGCAAATTACGGGAACTGTTAGTAAATTTCCAGCCATTTGTTTCCAGGGTTGTCATAAAAAACAAAGTGTGTTAGTAAGGTGTTCCTCCAGACCAGCTGCAGGGCTTCATGT
Source organism: Hozukius guyotensis (assembly GCA_916700995.1). Lineage (NCBI taxonomy): Eukaryota > Metazoa > Chordata > Actinopteri > Perciformes > Sebastidae > Hozukius > Hozukius guyotensis. The sequence goes on from CAKALU010063057.1 coordinate 20,022, forward strand.
CGTAGATTCTCCAACTCTACTGGACGTATTCCTACATCTGCTGTTTAGATGATGGCGGAGAGCACAGTCCAACACCAACATCCGCCACAGTTGGTTGAGATCTGATGACTGCAGGATATGTTTCACTTTTTTCTACTCATTTGTTTAAATCTTCCTTTAATTCGTCACCTCTCAGTTTTTAAGGCGAGACACTGCAGGCAAAAACATCATTTTTCATACACTGGTCAATTTTGAGATTTTGGGCTATTTAGCTTCGATAACATGTCTTCTTTCAGACTAGTGGAAAGAAAACAGACATTTAGATGTTTATTTTACTACACTGTGTCTATATCTGTCTGTAGATTTCTCCTAAATTCACCAAAAGTTGGAATTAGATCACATATTTAAACATAACATTTCAGAAAACATGTAATACAAAAATAATTGTCTTATTGTAATCAACTGAAGAACTTTCATTCATGGTGATATCTATTAGTTAATTATTTACCCTATTCACCTGTAGTGTCTTCAAAAACGTATGAAATTTTACGATCCATATCTTTAAAGGCCGTTTACTCTAAATGAGTTTTCTCTCAGACTCTGAGCCAGAAATCTCCACTTTCAGCAGCACTTATTGTACAGACACCAAACATTCCGGTTTCATTCCTCTCTATATTCTGAAGGTTTTTTACCACATGGCATTTTTCTGCGGCTGTTGTCGACAGTATTTTCTGATTTATGGAGTGATAAAAAGAGATATCAATCCCCTCTGTAAAAACCTCTGACTCTAATGTGTCAACAAAATGAAACAAGAATTTTGAACCTGGCTTTATCCAATGTTCAGATTTCTGTTTGGGAAATTTCAATTTGTATATTTAAAAATAACATTTCAGAAAACTTGTCTTACAAAAATAATTGTCTTAATGTCAGTAATCAACCGGGGAAGTTTCATGGTGGTATCTATTCACTTTTGACCCTATTCACCTGTAGTGTCTCCCCTTAATAAAGTTGATAGTTCAGACTGGACTCCTGCTCTTTCCTCTCACCTCCTCATTACTCCTTGTATTGAACTGCTGAACCTCCAGGTGTGCTGCTGAACCACGACACTCACTACACTCGTCGTGCACTCCCTGCTTCACCTCCCTCTTTCTCCTCCTCCTCCTGCTCCCTCGTTTTCACCTCCTCTTCCTCTCCCCGTGACTCGCTTCACTCTTCTTCTTACCCTCTCAGCTCCTTTTTCCTTCCCACTTCCTCGTCTTTACATTTTGTCTCGCCTCCCTTTCCACTCTTCCCCACATTCCTCCTTCTCCTGCCTTCCCGCATCACCTCCCTCCCCTCCCTCCCCTCCTTCCCCTCCCTCCCCTCGCTCCTCATCTCTGTCGCCGTTGGCAGCCTATTTAAATGCTCCATTGGAGAAGGATTAAGGTTTATGCAAGGTCAGTGTGGGATGTGATAATTATAATCACAGCTTTTTGCCTGGCCAATGACGGCCATTTGTTATTCTCAGCTCAGTGGCTTCAGAAGCCCCTGGGGGGGAGCTGGTGGGAGGTGTTGACAAGAGGCTGGCTGATTTACTGGGCCTCCTCCTCCCCCCTCCTCTCCCAACACAGAGCTGGCTTCCAGCTCCGCATGTTTCCCCCTCTGTCTCCTTCTCCTCCTCTCTCCATCCCTCCATTCTCTCTCCCACTTCTTTTCCTTTGTACAGTACATCCATCCGTCTGTCTCCTCTTTCCCCATCTACACTTTACTTTTAACCCACCTTTACTTTTTTTTTCTCTCCTCCTCTTCACTCTCTTCATTCAAGGGCATTTCCGCTGTATATGGAAGCTGTTGTACCTCTGAGGAGAGAGAATGAGAGAGGAGAGGTGCAAATGAAGTGACAGAAGAATATAGTCAAAAGAAAGCCCTAAACAGAAATGATTATTATTATTATTTTATTCAACATGAACAGTGACTGTGACGGTCCATGAAGGCAATTAAGGAACTTTAAAACCTGTAGTGCTTGATGACCGCACTATCTAACAAAAATCCAGCAAATTCAGCACACTTTAATGGTGACAATTTACAACATGTAAACAAATATAGGCTAACAAATCAGGTTCAAGTTGTGGCCCACAGCATTAGTCACTGAATCCATGGCAACATTACACTTCCTGTTTACAGAGTTACAGTAAATGTAAATGCATAGTCCACTCGCAAAATTTCCATAAAATAAAAGTAAAGCAACATTAAAATTAATTTACATTTTTTGACATGGTCTCATTCACCAACTCGTCACATACGGACGCTTGGTCAGGACCCCTTGGCCTCACTTTTTAACGCACTGACAAAGTACTTTATGTAAGTGAACTTAAATACATAACTTAAAATAAGTCAGTTTCAAACACAATAAGTTGGTTTCACACTGGACATGAACAGTTTGTTTGACCCAATCAAAAGATATGTGGTCGAATGCTTCCCAGACCACCTCGGGAAGTGGTTTGAGGGATCGGATCACAACGTGTCTTGGTGGTTGTTTCCACTTGCCATGTGTACACAGGGCCATCATCTCACTTTAAGTTGTATATACACAGGCTTTTACCTTTGACTTTTTAAAAACTTTGTTTATCAACCAATGAACCTGATATTTTCTGGTCTTTTGTACTTTATTATTTCTCCAGGTCAGTTTCATGCCCATCCATGCCTTGGAAGAGCTCCAACTGACATTGTCTATACAGGAAATAATAATAAATACAATAAGCGATAAAGAACCTGACATATTTAAACTGTTGTAAATGGTGAGGGATGAAATAGAATGGTATGAAATGCCAACATTGTGCAGCATTGAGCCAGCACAATCCCAGTGTGTAGCCTTGTCCACTGGGAGCTGCCCCCTACAACCCCAGTCTATACTGCTGCCTATTGGGAGCTGCCCAGAAAAACCCCAGCTTAAACCTCTGCACACTGGGATTTGGCCAGTACAAGCCCAGTCTATACCTCTGCCCACTGGGAGCTAACCAATACAACCTTCTGTGCTCCATGTGTGTTACTGGGGGGCCAACGCTGTGCTCTCGTCTCCCTCTCAGGTTCTAACCTGTGATTTTGTAACCGCGGTCCTGTTCCTGCCTGCCATATGTGCACTCTTGATGTTCAGTACATGATGCAGGGCTAACCAAGCCTCCATCCATCATCCCTCCAGTCAGCCAGCACCGCCAGCCATGTTTGACTGCTCAGGACTGCTGCTGGGGAATAGATTGGTAGATTTGTCCAGCTCACACACACACACAGGGGACTAGTCATGGCCAGGGATCAGAGTGTTTTCTAGTTGACTGGTGTTAGAACCTGAACTAAGCGCAGAAGAAAGAGAGCGAAAAGGCCAGGGTCAGACGGGGATTTGGGTGAACGACTCCTCTAAAGCTGCAGCACTGCAGCTGAGCTGTCAGTCTGCGTGTCAGTCACAGGGGAGGAAGAAGCTCAGAGGTTAGAGATCCTGCTGAGGGGAGGATGTTGCACGTTTGAAATATGTTGCATGGGAAGGTGATATGGAGACCAAGAAAGGAAGCGCTTACGAAACAGGCTTTGTGCTTGTACCAGTGATGCACTGTGTGATTCATAATCCGCAGCACAGTGAAGCCACGGGTCAGGTGGGTTGAGTCATAGATAATGAGATACTGGCAGGTCAGCGGGTAGGCCAAAGAGAAGTGAATAAATCAAATGGTACATTTTGATTAATCATTGGCCTATGTTTTCCCTACCCATGCCACTATACGTAAAAATAAACCCCGCCAGTACGACCAAACTGAACACAGCTTCTTTTCTCACTTTGGTCAGCCTGCTCTTTTCTTGATGCAGGTGTCACATGACAGACATTTATTAAGTGAATGTTCTTAGATGTGTGTTTATATATGTTTTTAGGTTGATGTTTGGGTTAATTTATATGTGCATGGTTGTGGCAGTCCACATGTAGCTTCAACTACCTCTTGCAACATCACCTGCAGTGGCGGTTCTACACCATTTCAAAGGGGCAGGCAAGGGCCACATGCGATTTTAGGGGTACCAAAAATATGAAACACATCTATTACATATACCTCAGGAGGTAGAGTCTACTAATCAGAAGGTCGGTGGTTCGATCCCTGGCCTCCTGCACTCTACATGTCAAAGTGTCCTTGTGTAAGATACTGAAACCCAAATTGCTGTGAGTGTGAATGTTTATCGCTCCTGAAGAACAGGTGGCGCCTTGTATGATAGCCTCTGCCACCAGTGTATCAATGTGTGTGTTATACTTAAAGTGTTATATAAAAGCCATCCATTTACCACCTGTGACAAACAACTGCCAAGTAAATCTCTGTTATCTGGAGAGCCTATAATATTATACTGAGAAAAAGTCATGAGCTCACTGTTTTGAGTATCTACGACAGAATGTTACTGTATGATGTAACAAAGCTAAGGTAAATGACTGAGCTGACGCTGCGTAAGCAGAGACCTTAGACCCCATTTACACCAAGTCACTTCATGCGTCTTGGGCGGATTGGAAAGCTATCTGATCTCAAAAAAAGCTAAGTGTAAATGCATCCAAGACAGATTGAAATTTGATTAGTCAAAGCACCTCTGGAGGAGGTTGAGATTCATCTTATAGCCAGATGTTGAAAAGGTGTAGATGCATCTGTCTCTCCAAGACACATATGTAGTCTTTACTCCTGCCATACATTGATATGTATATTTTTTTGATATGTATGTTTATTGTTTGATATGTATATTTATTGTATATTGAGTGTTGATATTTATATCTATTGTATCTATCTATCTATAGTGTAACTATGTCAGTAAGCAGTCTGTGGAAATATCTACTCACTGCCGATGTTCTTAGTACATCCATGGTCTGGCATCAAGACCTCCTTCTGGACTGGAGGAGGGCTGACTGTGATCTACACTTAGCCGAGAAAACTAAGCTGGATTGCAATCAGATGAATGATCTGGCCAACAGAGACTCAGAGACCCTCTTTACTCCTGGCATTAAAATGTGTCTTGTATCCAGATTGTATCTACAGTAGATATGATTTAACCCGACTGTCTCTTATTGTCCACATTGAGATCTGATCGCTCCATCCAACTCAAACAACTAAACGTCACATCCTCTCTCTCATTTCATTTAGTCGTTGGCGGATCGGATCACAATCCGTCCTCAATGTGTTTTAGGTGCATTTACATACTTTTAAGTGGTCAAGCACTGTCCGATGAAATGACAAATGCAAATGGTGCCTTAGAATCTAGTCTAAACAACGCTAGGTGGCAGATTCCATTTTGTCCATCCCCCACCAATTGCTTCCACGTCATCCACTCCTTGGCTGTGGCCCGTGACATAAGTAGCATAAGTTGAGGTTGGATGGCAAAGTTTCCAAGACAATAAATCAAATCATTTAATAGTGATGTACTAACTCTTTGGAAATCGTCTTAGCATGGCACAATCTCACACATATCCTCTTCACGGCTCAACCCTCAACAATACCATGGTTCAATGATCCCACAAATATCTGTAGACATTGTCATGGAAACGAGTGCTGACTTTGATGGCCAATGATAGTGCAACCTTTGAGATGTTGACGGTCTGCACTGAGATGATGCAAACCTTTGCTAAAGGATTCTTTACAGCACATTAAGGACTCTTGTTCAGTGTAGACGTGCGAACAGGCTCAAAATGACACCAGGTTTCAACTTAAAGCAGTATTTAAACCAATGGATTTTGTTGAATGGAACTTGCCTGTGAATCCAATATGGTGTAAAGCTCGAGGAGTGGAGCCCCGTAAAGAAACAGGAGTGGCTGCTTTTTTTTTTGCCGCCGCCTCTCTAATTGTCTCTGCCAGTGTTCGACAGAGCCTTTTTGAAGGACAGGGTCTCTCATTAGGCATTCACACCCAGGGCTCGCTCCAATTGGGCTGCCTAAGGAATCTGAAGGCAATGCAATTGTGTAATTTGCACACAAAGTGGTCTGGATTGATCCAAAATAAACCTCTCAACTTTAAATGTGGAGGGGGAGAGGGAGGGCGTATAATTGCATCATTTAGTGAATTGATTGGCTGAGAGTCGATGGAAGGGAATCAGGAAGCAGCAGATAAACGGTGACAGCAGCGCCTTTTAGAGCGGGGACCCATCGACGCAAAGACACACACACACACACACACACACACACACACACACACTGGAAAAAGAACACACCTAGAGTCACAAACAGATAAACCAAGACACAAACATATAGAAACAGACATGAGAACACACACACACAGACACACACACACACAAACAGAGTCAGATTAGACAGCACAAAGAGAACCCAGGTCCACATCACACAGCGAGCGCTGCAGGGCGGGACAATGGAAGGCAGAATTAGAGGTAACAATAGATTTCATTAAGCCAAACTAGACTTAACGAGACAATCGATACGTCATAATTAAAGCGAGGAGGCTGAAAGCGACTTAGACTCTAAATGATGACTGCTCTTATTAAGATGGAGCAGATAGAGAAAGGCTGTGTGACAATGGAGCTCTATAACTAGCTACCACGGCAGGCCTTTGTGCTCACACCGGCCTTTCACTGAGACGGATAGATGAGGGGAGAGGAGGGGAGGAGAGGAAACTAGAAAAGAAGAAGAAAGAAGAGGAGAGGAGAAGA
>CAKALU010063058.1:0-13104 GCA_916700995.1 Hozukius guyotensis
AGCAGCAACAGTAGTAGTATTAGCAGCAACAGTAGTAGTAGCAGTAGTAGTGGCAGCAGCAACAGTAGTAGTATTAGCAGCAACGGTAGTAGTATTAGCAACAACAGTAGTAGTAGCAGCAGCAGTAGTATTAGCAGCAGGTGTAGTAGTAGCAACAGTAGTAGTAGTAGTAGTAGTAGTAGCAACAGTAGTTGTATTAGTAGCAACAGTAGTAGCAGTAGTAATAGTAGTAGTAGCAGCAACAGTAGTAGTAGCAGGTGTAGTAGTACTAGCAGTAGTAATAGTATTAGTAGCAGCAACAGTAGTAGTAGCAGCAGCAACAGTAGTAGTAGTAGTAATAGTAATAGAATTAGTAGCAGCAGGTGTAGTAGTAGCAACAGTAGTAGTAGTAGTAGCAACAGTAGCAACAGTAGTAGCAGCAGTAACAGTAGTAGTAGCAGCAGCAGGTGTGGTGTGGTGGATCGGCCCCATTGTCACCGATATCCGATCCAGCTATTTGAGTCAGATTCGGCCCAATATCTGATCCAGTATCGGTACATCCCTAAATACAACAAAATACATTTTTCCATATATATTTGTCATGTTTTGGTAGTTAAAATTAGACACCCAGAGTAACAACTGCATGCACATGACATTTTTAAATATAATGAAACTGTTGGGGAAATCTGATAAAAAAAATATATTGTTGTCAAATTCGACCAGACAACCGTTTCAGCAGCAGAGAAGATAACAACAAAAACTATATTAATCAATAGCACTGACAGCAAAGCAGCGTTGAGTAATATCATCTCTAAACCTGTTACGCAGTCTTTGGTATCTCTGTGGGAGAGAGGAAACCCTCGATTCAATCAGCGCAACCGATAAATGAACATCTGTATCTGTCAGGGTCGAGAGGGTCTGGCTCTATTTGGCAACACACACAGATATTGATTTGTTTGTGTACTGCGTGTGTGTGTATGTGTGTGTGTGCGTGCATCATGTCTCCTGCCAGCTCACGTCCCACACTAATCTGAGCTGATGGTTGCCATGGTTCTGGCTCCCACCTCCTTCACAGCAGTATTAATTCAATAGATCTAGATACAGGCTGTACAGCACCCACAGACTCAGGAGGCGAGATAACCGACAACATTTCAAAACAATGACCCAAAACTAGAAGATTTAGTGTGATCGGGAGGTAAAAGTCCCCCTGCATGGTCGGACTATTGTGTGAGGAAAATAATTCAGGAGGGTTTTTCAGCTTTTTGAATGCACTTCATTATACCGTCAGGCGGTTTTCTTGCATTAGAAAGCATTCAGTCTCCCGTCTAATTTGTAATTTCACACCGCTGTACAGATGGAAATTAAGTGGAAACAAAGAGAAAAATGTGTCTTTAGTAAAATCCAGACCATTTTTTGGGGAATTGAGACAGATTTTTTTGTCTCTTTCAGCAGATGTAAAAGTTCAAACAGACATTGTAGGAGTCCTAAAGTCCCTCTCTGTGTTTCATATTTAGTGTGAGCTGGTGTTGCATCACAAATTAGATCTTCTGTCTTTCTGGTTTATGTATGTGGGAGGTGTTCGCAATGAACAAGGTACTGACTGGACTGTCTTCTCCTTGAACAATAACACACTTTGAATTCATTAACCAAGCAGTACATGAAGCTCTTCTTGTGAAGTCTTGCGCTACAAAAGTATGAGTTAAAGGGGAGAGTAAATCTTTTTTATTAGGGCTGTCAAAGTTAATGCCATAATAACGCGTTAACACAAATTAGTTTTAACGCCACTCATTACTTTAACGCATTAATACAACTTGCAATATTTAGGTGGTGGCAGACTCAGTTTTGAAGCTAGAGTGAAGATACTGGTATCATATGAAACTAGAAAACCTAAGGAATCCATTGCTTGGCTTGTAGTGAAGGAGGCTAAATAACGCTCCAAACTTACACTAAATTTTGGCGAGGAAAAACAGGCATGGTCATTTTCAAAGGCGTCCCTTGACCTCTGACCTCAAGGTATACGAATGAAAATGGGTTCTATGGGTACCCACGAGTCTCCCCTTTACAGATATGCCCACTTTATGATAATCACATGCAGTTTGGGGCAAGTCATAGTCAAGTCAGCACACTGACACACTGACAGCTGTTGTTGTCTGTTGGGCTGCAGTTTGCCATGTTATGATTTGAGCATATTTTTTATGCTAAATGCAGTACCTTTGAGGGTTTCTAGACATTATTTGTCATAGTTTTGTGTTGTTAATTGACTTTCAATAATAAATATTTACATAAATTTGCATAAAGCAAGCATATTTGTCCACTCCCATGTTGATAAATACTACATAATACAAATACAAATACATAATACAAATCTCCCTTTACGGTACATTTTGAACAGATAAAAAATGTGTGATTAAATTGCGATTAATCGCAATTAACTATGAACAATTATGTGATTAATCACAAATAAATAGTCTAATCGATTGACAGCCCTAATATTTATACTTTGATTACTAAGGGTAAAATTTGATCAACAAAAACAGAACAGATGAAGTAATTTATGTTTCAGAGATGTGATCAATCTTATTCCACAGAAATGCTGCTTAAAGAGAAAAATGTGACTGAAATTGACGAATAAATGAATTATGGTTAAAGGGGCATTTCATGATTTATTCAGCAGCTAATTAGTGCAGAAGCTAATTAGAGTAGATCCAACAGAAAGGCAAAACATCCAAGTCTTAAACAACCTTATTAAGAGATATACTTTGGTCAGTTTTTGTTGTGGGGGAAATAAAAATCCTCCTTCAAGCACTTTTAATGGATAAAGTGAAGCATATGGAGTTAAATGTCACATTGAGGTGAATGAGGGGGCCGAGCTGGCACAGCAGTCCATACCGGCAGCGTTTTAAATACCCCAAGACCCAACTTTGGGCTTCAGGGAGGTGATTACTGATGGCAGAAAGCATCAATGTTGGCTCCGAGTCACTGCTGCTGCCTTCCCGGTGGTGGTGTGATGGAGCAAACACAGCTTGTTGTTTCAGGCTACAGATAGGGAAACTCAATATGGCCACGGGTTGACCGAAGACTTGTCACCTCTTTAAAAACGAGTAAATACACCACTTTCTTTTCAGCTGTTTGTGGTGGTGGTGGTATGGTGGCCTTTTGAAACCAGCAGGACTTGGCACCGTTAGCGGCATATTATATCTACATGTGTATGTTAACATGCCTTTTTTTAAGGGGACATATCAGTGCATGTTCACATACATTTGGGTATCTGGAGTGCCTACTAACCATAGACTGTATATATAAAGGGGACGTAGTTACCATGACGTCACCCATTAGTTTGTGGACTGCCATTTTGAAGCCTCAAGTTTGGCATTTTGGCCGTCGCCATCTTGGTTATTTGCAACCAGAAGTGACATGAAAGGGTGGAGCTAAATACAAACGCTGAATAAGATATTTTTAGGTGACCAAAAAAGGTTCTAATTGAGAAATAGTGTCATTTTCTCTTAGACTTCTTTACAATCAGGCTTCTTTTTTGCAACCAGAGGAGTCGCCCCCTGCTGGCTATTAGAAAGAATGGAGGTTTAAGGCACTTCCACTTTGGCTTCACTATTCAGACCTTTTTCTAACTTTTCTAACTTTATTACCTCAGTAAACATTGTAAACATGAGTTTATGGTCTCAATCGCTAGTTTCAAGTCTTCTTCAATACCGCATGATGTTCATTTAGTAAATTATGGTCCCATTTAGAGTCAAATAGACCATAAAGCAGGGTATGCTTTAGGGTGTGGCTACCTTGTGATTGACAGGTTGCTACCACGGCGTTGTCCGGTCTGGAAATTGTCCAGGTATTTGTCTTAGAACTTTAACTCTTTCACAGTGTGTTTTCAGTTCATGAAAGTTAATTTTAACATTTTGGTCGCCTTATAATGTCTTATTCAGTGTTCAGTTGTACTTAGCTCCGCCCTCTCGTGTCACTTCTGGTTGCAAAAACACAAGATGGCGACAGCAAAAAATGTCAAATTCGAGGCGTCAAAACAACGGTCCACAAACCAATGGGTGACGTCCCGGTGACTACGTCCACTTCTTATATACAGTCTATGATTCAGACAGACAGTATGAGAAAAATAATGTTGTTTTTTTAACATTAAAGCATGTAAACATGTTCTAGTAGAAACCCAAAATACAAGTACGAATCTGAAAATGAGCATGACATGTCCCCTTTAAGGCTTATGAAACTAATAACAGGTAATTTTTTAGTGTGAAATTATTCCATAAATGTGACCAATTTCATGAAATGTTTTATTTGTCAGTATGAAAAATCCTCTAAAGAAGCGATTTGATAACTAAGACGCTACTCTGAAAGCCAGGCAGCGACATATTCTCAGGTATACTTGAATTTGATAAAAATTGACAACCCCACTTAAAGGCTCTAACGCACATATATTGATTTGTTTTGCTCACTTTGATAGTGCAGCTTCAGAACCAGAAGTGGTCAGAGTTGCACTGGGATCAAACGGCTACATAGACTGGATGCCATCCAGTCATCTGAGTAGTGAGGCAATGGAGGAGGAAGAGCAGAATGGATGATAATGCCAACATCGCTCTAAATAAACACAACCACCGGAGACACTGCGTATGGGAGGGTTTAATGCCAAGAATGGATGCATAGTGGCGTTCTCTCATAAAAATCCAATAGCTATGATCAGATCTCAACAACTAATGAAATAGCTACGTGTGCCCGCAGCCAAGACACTCTCTTAAGACACTTTCTGTCTCTCTCTGCAACCCTGACTTGATCCCCAGCCAGAGAATCTGGTGAATCTGAGGCAAAGTGATCCTCGCAGCAGCAGTGTGACCATCTGCTAGACAGCTAAAGAGCAGCATCAGTACTATGTATAGGGCCCTGGCCTGCAGCAGGAGGAGGTTGGGTGGCTGCTTCACCCAGCTTCCAAGTGTAGAGCGGGAACTTGACCCTGCCCTCTCCCAACACGACCCCACCCGTCCTCGCTACCTCTCGATATCCCTCCGGATCCTGCAGGTCCGACCACTATCGAACAAAAGAGTGTTACTTTGGTTCGAGCATTCGTTGAATGACCACACTTCGGATGTGTTTTCAACAGACCCTTTCCCACTCTTCTCTTGCTTTTGTTTTTTCTTCTTCTACTTCGTTCACTAAGCAGCCAGTGTCCCTTAACAGACAGCAACAGGTGTGTGTGTGTTTGTGGTGTGTGTGTGTGTGTTGCGGCCCGATGCATCCACCGACCGAAACCCGAGAGCTACAGATGCTCCGGCGTGCAAAATAAACTCCCACAACTCACCCCGCTGCTGCCACCAATGTGAACTTGAGAAAAGGTGAATCTGTTCAATCCCTCAGCGCTGCTATTTTGACACACATGCTTTGCACATGCTCAGTGGAGATCAACAGGCAGACTTTGAGAAGGAGGAAAAAAAAGGTAGACGGTGGGGGTTAAAAAGTGACGGGAAATAAGAAAATTCCTGCACGTTTTGTCTCCTTGTTCACACTGTCTCGGTGTGTAGTCCGTCTGAATTGCTGTGACTTCTCAGGCGTCGTGTTTCTCGTAAATGTCAGGCAGGGTGCTAACTGCAGGTTGAGCAACGTGCTTTTTAGTGAAGCTTAGCTCACAACATGGAGAGCAAAACAGATACAGTGTATATGTGTGAGGACTACAACCTGATAAGCCGGATAAAGGCTGATGTTGGTTCCTATCGGAGCTATAGGGCTGTTTATTGACAAGAATCTGGGGATACGATAAATGATACAGGGGTTACGATTCAATATATTGCGATACTGTAAGCAAGCGATATATTGTGATTTTTTTTTTACCACCTAATGCATAAAATCTGATTTTTTTAAAAAGTTAACTTTTTATGCAATCAGAACAGTGAGATCTGCATTTGCATTTATCATAATTCCTGTCACATCATAGCACTGCTTTGAGAGGGCACGTATTACGATATTTTAGATATTTTCTTAAACCCCTAATCAGAGCACCGTGTAATATTAAGTATAACTATAAGTATGTTTTCTTTTGTGTATAATCAGCTGAAAACAATCAGCATCATCAGCTGTTTTCGTTACCTTAGAATGCAACACATTCTCACTCCCAACTCCTCAAATACCGCCGCTTGGTCAGTGCCTCTCGGCATCGGAGACTGACGCACGGAGTACCCCTCTTGTGTTACTTTTGGACGGACCGGGGACGGCGTGTCAATTTTCACTCGTTACATGCATAGTGTCCTTTCAAAATAAACATCCGTTTTCACAGGATGTTAGGTTTAGGCAACACAACCACTTAGTTAGGGTTAGGAAACGGTCGTGGTTGACGTTAACTTCGCTGACTACCGACTCACGTGATTAGCAACTCTTTTATAATAACGACTCACAAGACTCACGGGACTGACGATACCAATGAGTCATGTGACTAACGACTGACGTGACAAAATAAGTCAACATTACTTACTTTAGTTTCACTCGGGACACAAACTACGGTCTCCTGGTTGCAAGTCTTGTTCGTTTGACCCATCCACGTCCCCTCCAACCCGCCCTTAGCAGACTCTGAAGCTAGTAATACTACGTCACTTGCTCCGACCGTCGAATAACGCCGCAGTGGGTTTATATTGGAGTTAGACAGTTCGTTCTTCTACACGCTTGGCACACGAGAGAAGTTTCAATTGGTTGCAATCTGCAACCTCACCATTAGATACCGCCAAATCTTACAAACTGCACATTTAAAGTGAGATTCAAACGTTAGTTTCTGATGTAAAACACAAAAATTTTCACAGAGCCCGTATCCCAAAATAGTTAAATACTTAAATGGATCCCAGGCTGCGAAAGTGTCACAGCTAACACAGATCTAAAGAATCTCTGTCAAACACAAGCACCTCAATGAAGTTCTTATTCACAATGCTCCAACCTTAAAGTATGTTAAATTTTTAAAACCTTGTAGAGCCGTAGGAAATGGGAGAAAATAGTGACAGTGTGAAAAAATGATTAAAGGCAGCGGGAACCTGACAAAGTGCAGTGACGGTGAAAAATAGGACTTGAAGCCAAAACAGAAAAACACAGAGAGACACAGAGGAGGACTGAGAAATTGGCTTTTTAGCAATATGACACTTCAGTCATATTTTTCTACAGACAAAGATCCACAGCAGTATTTCTGGTTAGTGGGAAAAGCGATACTGTCGCAGGTTTGGCCCCAGTCTGTCGCTGCTCCGTCTATTAATCAGATCTGATACAAGTTAGTCGATACAGTCGGCTACACTGGTTGCACCTGCAGCTACTTCATACATCTGGAACAGAAACAGGGAGGCAACAGATCTCTATTTATAGGCTGGGTACATTTGGTGATGATGTCTGACTGGTTCCATAATTAAGATTAGATTTTTGATAATCTCTGAGCTTAAACAAATGGTCCAATTATGTAAAAATATATACCAAGCCGCTTGACTGCAAGATTCATTTGGTGGTTTTATAGCTCCAAAATCTATATCAACTTTGATGATAGTGCTCTTTATCTTCGAGTGACAGACAAAGTTTGGAGCAAATTAGGGTTGCAACTAACGATTATTTTCATTGTTGATTAATCGATTAGTTGTTTGGTCTATAAAATGTCAGAAAAAGGTCAAAAATGTCGATCAATGTCCTCAAATGTCTTGTTTTGTCCTCAACTCAAAGATATTCAGTTTACTGTCATAGAGGAGTAAAGAAACCAGAAAATATAAAAACATTTAAGAAGCTGGAATCAGAGCATTCTTTTTTCTTAAAAAATTACTCAAACCGATTAATCAATAATTTAACAGTTGACAACTAATCAATTAATCGTTGCAGCTCTCGAACAAATGCAAGTCTTTGTAAATGTCATCAATAGTATTTGTTCCAGTTGGTCTGTCAAGAAATAGCAGGGTTCAGTAAATGTAGTAAATGAATAAATGCCATGGAGCCAGGTGACCTTATAGGTTAAAAAAAAACTTTTTCAGGGCACAAAAAGTAATGACTAATTATGTGAAGGGAAGTGTAATAAAAGGCAGTCAAAAATAAAAGCCTACATTACATTATTCAGTGCTCAGGATTTGGTAGATGTAGAAAGCTGGAAAATCTTCCACCACTGTTACTGTCTTGGTCATTAAATAAATGTAGGAACTTCATTGTCATGCAAAAATTAAAAATGTTCTATTGTTACCAGAAGTCGTGTTTCACAGTTAAACTTTGCTAATTAGCCATTAATTTGGACTCAAATCTGTGTGTCTTCGGAGAAAGAGACAGAGAAATGAAGATGGAGCAAGAGTAGGAGACACACAGAACGCCTGATTCACCTGTTATAAGCTCATTAAATGCGTGTTATCAATTGTTGTAAGCCTCATAGATGTAGGGGCATACTACACCTACTTTGTCGTAAAACTGAAAGAAAATTTAAAAGCAACAAGTTCTAAGACGTAAAACTGAATGAAATGTTAAGTTAAGAACACAAGCCCTGTGTTTTGTGTCCCATCCATCGCCCCTAACCTCCACCTCATATGGAGTTTCACGCCATCTATACTACAGCGCCTGAGTTCTGCTTTTGCTTCTGTGATAATTACTACGGTTGCTAGATGTCGTTGTTGTTTTCCTTTATTCCTTCTTTCTGCGATTGCCCATGTGAATCGATGATACAAACCTACTAGTGGGTGTAGCAGGCCCCTTCTGACCCACATCTATGAGGCTGATAACCACAGATAACGCCCATTTAATAACAGAGAGGTTACGTACTTCCTCAGAAACCTGCGGCGCTCCGATGCATAATAACCATTCATCTACTCAGCTCTGTGTGTTTAAGCAGCAGTAGCAGCTCCAGTCATTTTCTACAAAATCCAGACGGCTTTCAGTCATAACTGATTCATGAGACGTTTAAATGAATGAGATTTCGTCTCTTAAACTAACAGCCATTCAGCTCCTGAGTACAAACAGAATGAAGTTAATGCGGAGCTACAGTGTGTAACTGAATGCCTCAGCAGGAAATGTCTGGATTCAAACCGTTCTGTGTAACAGCTTTACAGTACACTCATATACTTTAGTACAGATAGTGACATTAATGTGTAACAGTAGGACAGAGGATGTAAGCGGTCTCGTTCAGAGATGATAAAGCCAAAATCAGTATAGGTTCTTAAGCAGGATATTGTTCTCAGCATGTCTGTTCAGCTTCCAGCTGTTTCTGTGTAGTCATTTACTGCTCCCACAAGGTGTGGCGCTGCCTGACTTTAGCCACGTTTGATTTAGATCTAGCTTTCATTTTCATGACAAACAGATTTTTTACTAGATAGATTTAGTAAAAGTTGGCAGATGTCGCTCAAGACAAATGTGTTCTCTGCACTGTTTTGATAGCTTAGTCATTAGACTATTTAGTAAACTGGGAGCACGGGGCCAGTCGTTGACCATACTCACTAAAATTTACACCCTAAATGTTATCTTAGATTTACTTTTAAAACATTATTATTCGTTGCATTCACATCATGTTTGTGCCAATATATCCAGTTATTTGTGTCCCGTTTCAACCCGATTTCATGGGTAGGCGTATAAATAGTTAAAATAGAAAGTAGCGTCGAGCACGGCTCCAAATCTTTAACAGTATCTGGTGCCCGGTAGTGGTAAGGACGGGAAGAAACAAAGTTAGTTTATTCTGGGCAAAAAGACGAACAAGTTTCAGCAATAAGCCATCATCAGTGTAATCATTCAAGCAGTAATGCCAGTTTTAAACATACAGGTGAGGCACAGACACCACTCGGGAAAGAGATTACATGATTTCATAATAATAAGATTCATCCGTGAATGCACCGCCAAGGAAACAGCCTCTCGCAATAACACAAAAGACGTATAAAAAGCACGACATTACAGCGACATTCTGCGTGTCATGAGGACGCATTTTAGCCTTTTTGCATGTCATTTGTACGCCACGCAACTAAACTATGGTAACATCCACAGTTAGGTTTAGGCAACAAAACCATTTAGTTATGTTTAGGAAAAACATCATGGTTGGGCTTAAAATAAGTACGTAAACTGAAAATAGGAGGTAAACAACATAATATAAGTAGGGAAAACATGTCACAAATGTCACTAACGTGACTTACAAAAAAAAAAGGTCTCCTGTTTGAAAGTCCTGTGTTTGTTGGACCCATCCACCTCCCCTCCCACCCGCCATAAACAGTCTTTCTCACTTTTTATTCTATGTCACTAGCGCGCTATTTACGTGGATGCGTTTACATTGCAGTCAGCACAGACTACATGGCATACAAATGACAAGCGAAAAGCAAAAAAGGCGTTCTTATTACACGCTAAAAGCCACATTTATACGCCTTTTTGTGCAACCGGGCAGCCTGTTTTCATCTATAATAACCTTGACCTCCAAGAAATGCATCACAAAAGCAGATGACCATAGCCGTCACAGCCTCAGAGAATCCTCAAAAAATATTTTGACAAAGATCTTCGAAGACTAGAAATCATTCTGACCTCAGGAGGATTTACACACAGATTTGTCGTTGAAGATGCATTTAACAATATGCCGCCACTGTCACACGTCATATGCAGACATATGCGCATGCAGAATGTGTGGAGGTGTGCATATGCATAGTATGTGTGAGACGACATCATGGGTCTAAATGAATTATGCACTGCACATTTGAGCTCTGTATTTACAAAAAAAAAAAGAAATACAATTCCGCAGTCAAGCAGGTTTTTGCCTCGCAGTACACTGCCATGGATCACAGACTCCAAGATTTATATGGTGTTCCTATAACAAATTGGATTCTCTTGGCAATAGTTTGTATGCATATTGCTTCAGAGCAAATAATAGAGGCCCCGCCATGCGTGCAAGGCTGAGGCGTCCACCTCAGCAGAAGTGCTGAGAAATGGTCGGGCCTCCGGTCAGGGACGAAGCTGGAGCCTCTAAAGTCCATCATCCTATCTGATGAAACAGAGCAGACACAGGCAAGATGTAGTGGGGTGTGAAGAGAGGACTGTGTATGTGTGGCTGGAAGACAGAAAAGAGATGTGAAACATTAACTTAAGCCTTCTTTTCTCCCTCTAAGCTCTCCGCTCATGACTGTTGTTTTTACCCTCCATCCTGTAATTTCTGCAAGTGTCAAATCTGAAGCAAACTTTAAATGATTTGAGCTCTCATACAAAAGCCTCAGAAGACAGCGACGTGGAAAAGCACTTTTTCTTCGGAATAGATTTCACAGAGGTCAGATTTTCATTCCTCAGACAGACCCGAGTAGCTATGGGTCAATAAGAGGACGTGACACAAGTTAAATTAAATGAGCATTTAAGAGTTTCACAATACATCAGCGGCAGTCAGTGACAAGGTAAACCTCCCTCCCTACAAGGGCTGGAAATGGTTTCCAGATCCATCAAGCTACAAGATGTCATCTCTGGACTGTTGCAGCTGTCACGGTCGGATGCACACGGCAAATAGAAAATGGGATTTCTAAGATGTTGGTGGGCTCCCTGAAAGATGAGTGAATTATTAGCAAAATGTCAGAACAGAATCATGTTTTCCCAAAGTGAAACAACCCTAAATCCTGTCACGTCAGAAAATAATTTAAATGGGATCAGTAATTCAAACATTTCTTAGCGACAAGAAAATTGGGTTTTGAAGTGATTGATCCTCCCGTTATCATTATCAAGGCGCTCCTGTAAAAGAGCTTTCATGCTCAGCAAACTTAAAGCCCCTGAAAAAACTTCTTAGAGTGCCTATTATAGATATTGTTATAATAACAATATCTCAAATGACAATGTAAAAACAGTGTGACAGTTTCAGCTCATTGTTTAGCCGTCTGGCCCACAGCTTCCCTGATTTGGTTCACTCTCACTGCTCTCATAGCATCATTTTTGGCAACAGCAGGCAGCTGTTTTCAGCTCTATAAACCCACTATACAGCATCAGCTCAGCACCAAACAGCAGACAGACACAGTTAGAGACTCGCTGGTGAACATAGTGGAGCATTTAGCAGCTAATGAGACAGATATTTCACTCAGGAGTTGGTAGAGACCAAAAAAAATAGCTAAATAAGTGTGACTATAATAATTATTACATCAACAGGTGGACACAAACACAACTCCAATGGAAAGAAAATGTTGCTCTGTAACTGCTGGATGTGCAAATAAGCAACTGTTTGTTCACCAAATCAATTTAAAAGGTAATGATGTTGAATTTTGTTCACAACCAGCGGGTCTGAGAAGTGAAGCCAATGCCGAAGTGCCTTAAACTTGCATTCTTTCTAACAGCCAGCAGGGGGCGACTCCTCTGGTTGCAAAAAGAAGTCTGATTGTATAGAAGTCTATGAGTAAATGATCCTACTTCTCACTTGATTTACTACCTCAGTAAACATTGTAAACATGAGTTTATGGTCTCAATCGCTAGTTTCAAGTCTTCTTCAATACAGCATGATGTTTATTTAGTAAATTATGGTCCCATTTAGAGTCAAATAGACCATAAAGCAGGGTATGCTTTAGGGCGTGGCTACCTTGTGATTGACAGGTTGCTACCACACACAACACAGTGTGTTTTCAGTTCATGAAAGTTAAGTGTAACATTTTGTCTTTAATGTCTTATTCAGCGTTCGGTTGTGCTTAGCTCCACCCTCTCGTGTCAAGATGGCGACGGCCAAATTGCCAAACTTGAGGCTTCAAAACGGCAGTCCACAAACCAATGGGTGACGTCACGGTGACTACGTCCACTTCTTATATACAGACTATGCTCACAACTTCTTTCCGCTGCCCCCAAGTGGCCAAAGAAAATCAGATATTGCAGGTTCAAGTATTTCCCGATAACATTATATATACATTAAATCTCAACGCATCTGCTTCATCAGGCCTGTTTGGGTGTGGTTTGATCAAATTTGATTAACAGCGACCAAATAATCCACAAACTGTCATCCGATTCCGATTCAAATGTTGCTGAACTCTGATTGGTGCACAGAAGTTAAGTGTCATCAGCATTGAGCCTCAACAAACAAACAGAAATTTCTCCTGAAACAACCAAGACTGTGGCAGAAAATAATGTGTTCATCTAGGATCCCATTACACACAGTAAGAGTCTGATTGAGAAAATACACTTTCAGGGGCCTTTAAAAGG
>CAKALU010063058.1:13124-24055 GCA_916700995.1 Hozukius guyotensis
GGTTGCAAAAAGAAGTCTGATTGTATAGAAGTCTATGAGAAAATGAGCCTACTTCTCACTTGATTAATTACCTCAGTAAACATTGTAAACATGAGTTTTTGGTCTCAATCGCTAGTTTCAAGTCTTCTTCAATACAGCATGATGTTCATTTAGTAAATTCTGATCCCATTTAGAGTCAAATAGACCATAAAGCAGGGTATGCTTTAGGGCGTGGCTACCTTGTGATTGACAGGTTGCTACCACACACAACACAGTGTGTTTTCAGTTCATGAAAGTTAAGTGTAACATTTTGTCTTTAATGTCTTATTCAGCGTTCGATTGTACTTAGCTCCACCCTCTTGTGTCATTTCTGGTTGCAAAAAAAACAAGATGGCGACGGCCAAATTGCCAAACTTGAGGCTTCAAAACGGCAGTCCACAAACCAATGGGTGATGTCACGGTGACTATGTCCACTTCTTATATACAGACTATGCTCACAACTTTTTTCCGCTGCCCCCAAGTGGCCAAAGAAAATCAGATATTGCAGGTTCAAGTATTTCTCGACACCATTATATATACATGAAATCTCAACGCATCTTCTTCATCAGGACTGTTTGGGTGTGGTTTGATCAAATTTGATTAACAGCGACCAAATAATCCACCAACTGTCATCCGATTCTGATTCAAATGTTGCTGAACTCTGATTGGTGCATGCACATAGTAAGTGTCATCAGCATTTTCCATCTGAGCCCCGCCCACTTCAAACTAGCAGAAAAAAGAAATCACAAAGAAAAATAACAAACAAACAGAAATTTCTCCTGAAACAACCAAGACGGTGGCAGAAAATAATGTGTTCATCTAGGATCCCATTACACACAGTAAGAGTCTGATTGAGAAAATACACTTTCAGGGGCCTTTAAAGGTGGATTAATAAAGGCTACAAACATCACTAACTGGTCTTTAGAAGAAAATTATTATAGCCACAGGGCTGACAACAAACTTTACCATGTCGGTGTTAAATGAAAATGAACCGAACGACCCCTAAGGGACACTCAAAGCGGTAAGAAGCTCACCGTCTGCACCTTTTTCAGTCCTCTGTTGATTAATGAAGGTAATTATTTGGGTTGAGAGTCACTCACGCTGATGCTGCTGCTGATGCTGCTCCTCTTTCATTCTACTGCTAATGCTGCCTGGACCACCACAACAACACACTGCACTAAAATCATCATAATAATCACAATCATTCCTGCTGAAACGCACACATTAATGCACAATTAAGTTAAATGAATTTGTGTTTTCGGTTACGGTATGAAACTTGATGCACGCAGCATGAAATGATGTAGTTGGGTAAGTACATTTAGAGCCAATAATTCAAACGGGGAATTGATTTTGATTGTATAATGTTTGCTAAATTAAATGAGTTAAATTTTCCTGAGACAGCAAAAGCAGGCAACAGCCACGGTCAAGGTAGAATGATTCATAGGCCAAGTAAAAAAATATAAAATACTAGAAGACTTATATCCTTAACGTTGCAGGCCAATAGAATGTTTTACAGTTAATTTGTTTTGATGGAGTATTTAAGGAATGAACACTTGCATAAGGCCAAACCTGAGGCCACACACTGGCTGAAATGACAGAGCTTTGTCTCCCCACTTTCATAATTTATGGGTATTTCATAAACAACACCGGTTCAAGGTTGAAGACGTAGAGTAAGGCAAAGATAAGACTTCTTTCTGGAAAACAAGTTCTCACAAATCTTCAAACAAATTCATACATTTTTAATGCAACTCCAAAAAAGGAGTTCACCCCGCATTAAATATTCAAAACAAATAATGTCACCTTAAATGATCAGTCTGTAATTTAACTGAACTGTCAAACCCCACACATCTCACTTACGCATTAAACGCATGAGGGAGAGTTAGTGACGTAAGGTCCTGCCACCCTGGTAGTTTAAATGACGGGGGACGGCAGCAGGCTCGCTGTCCTTCAGCGCTGACGACTGGAGAGAGCCGGAGCTGCCAAAGAACACACTGTTGCTTCGCCATCACGGCCCGCTTAATCAATACAGAGGAAATCCTTCCCATTCAATTTAAATCAATCTGAGGGAGGGTTCACGGCAGGACAGCGCTGTCTCTCTCTCTCTCTGTCCCTCTCTGTCCAACTCTCACTGAAGAGGCAAACTTTGCAAGGGCGTTAACTAGTGCAATATAGTGAATCCTGCATACTGGAATGATGACTCTGAGACGGTATAGATTTTCTTTGCACAAAGATATTACGACTCAAGTCCACAGTGCTTCTTAGTCTCCATTATTCCAGGTTCTGTCAGCATAGTTGAGCTTTCTGGGCTCAATTTCCAACAATCAGAAGAAGCCTAAGGTTTAACTTCTCCTTAGACTTCTTGATATGAAACTATTTGTCTTTTGGGAGCAATGCCTCTAAGGTGATATTTTTGTAATCAATCAAACTGAACATTATCACCAAAAATGTCACTGTTATTGAATCTCCTGTGATATAATCAAAAGCACCAGAGCAGCTACTAAATGGACCTTTTGAGGTGAGACTGTTGTGTCAGCTGCTGTTTCCAATGTAAGGAATGAACTTTAACATTGAAGTTTTAAGCCAATATGGACAAGAAATCCTCAGGAACTCAGAAAAAAAATGAAATTAAACATCTATAATTCCATGACAACTCTGTCCTGCTGATAAAAGTCATGTGATATTATCAAAAGCCAAAAAAAAAACATTGAAGATTGTTAAAACTTAAAAACACTATGAGAAAGGATATAAAACCTGACTGTATTTTGTGTCAAAACATACGCTATACGAATGTTATCAGCCGATTGAATTCACTTTCACGACACGGTAGGTGCAGTTTGGCCCATCTGAAGCATTAGAATGGTAGTGATAACCACTGATAACGGCCATTCAATCAGCTAATAACATTCGAAATGGGTGATGAAAATCAAACGCACTGTTCAAAATTTGCAGGGAATGGTATTGCAGATTTGTAGCATAGTCTATTAACATAATTAGTAGGAGACAGAATTGTCCACAGAGATAGATTATCATTATCAAACCATTAAATTCCTTTTGGTTTTCTGTTTTTCATTATTTCAGTGTTTCTAGTTAACCAGTTTTCATGCACGCTGCTTCCAGACAATCACCTCGCATCTGCAGAAAGAAGACACTGTAGAGTTTGTGTTTCCCCCTCTTGATTTTCACTGTCACTCGACTCCACTCTTGTCTTCTTTGACAACTCTTCAATGGATTACATCAGAGAAGCTCAACCAATGCCGCCATCATCACAGCAACATAAGCGTACACTCCTCATTCCTTTGGTTTAAGATCCAAAACCTAAACTGCAATCTTCTCTGGCCGTCTACATGCATTACAAAATTATCGGACGTACCCATCAGTAATAAACCCTGAGTGAAAATTTTCAGCCAACACGATGATGGTGGCAAGCACTAAAGGTCTACCAAGCTACACCACATTCATTACTTTAACACATTTGTAGATTTAATGCAACACTTGCTGTGTTCCACTTGACAGCTCAGCTCGCTGTCCATCACTTTGACATACTAAGCTTGAGAAAATGCTGTATATTACCGTGTGGTATCAAGTATTTGGTTTCTAAATGCTACTTGCTCCCCATAAACATGGTGTTAAAGAGTCACTGGTCTTGTGCTGCCCTGACTCAAGCTCTTCCCCTGGTGTTGTTTAGTGCCAGGGGAGCAGAGCTGTATGTGCTGTGGAAGCATCATCTTTAAAAAGGCTAAATTTAAACCCCCAGAGTCCTCGCCTTGGTATGCAGCAGGCTTCCAGAACAACATAAACTCCAAATAAGCCCCGAGGGGCTACTGGTGGACTGCAAGCCTCGATCACCTGGTTTTAAAAAGAGGTGGGTAAGTAGCTCACCTGGACAACTAAGTTTAAATTAAACCTCATTTCGCTAAAAAGTTCAGTAAAAAGCCTTGATTGACCTTTAGTTTGACCCCACTTAGTAACTGCTGCTACACCTGCCAAGCTTTCCTTTCTCACACATATGCAGTTTATGATAATAGTGAGAAATTTACAACACAAAATTCAGAGTAATTTTAGAAACAATGGTCTCTAATTTCAGACAGAGGTCAACAAAAGCAGACTTCTAATTTCTAGCTAACTAAGCTTTTAAAATTGAAATCTAAATGAAGGTTTTTCACCAAATCAGCAATAAAAATGCAACTCATAATTTTCACAACAGCTGTCTAATACTATTTCCAATATAACAAGCCTGCAAAAATCCTGATTGATCTTTTGAGCACACTCTTCAGTCTACGAACTATATATTTAGCAAGTATCTTTGTGCCATTGAAGTGTTATTGGTCTCCAATTTGGGGTCCTTAAACTGGCCTCTATGCTTAAGGTACAGTGTGTAAGATTGCAACCAACTGAGTACCCCTCCGCTCACTCCTCCCTTTCCAAGACTGCGGTAACGTGAGCCACCGAGTGCAAAACCGAGGTAACACCGTTGGCCTCGCTCAGAGGCCATCCTTACCATAATAACACTACTTTAGGAGCAACGGAAGTCAGACGGTGGCTGGCGGTACCACGGTTTTGCACTCTGTGGCTAACGTTACCTCAGTTTCACAAGCTACTGTGGCCTTCAGGTAACATATAAAAAAACGAAAAGTCTCTCTCTAGAGCCAGTGTTTGGTTTGTCCGTTCTGGGCTACTGTAGAAACATGGCGGAGCAACATGGCGGACTTCGTGAAGAGGACCCACTCCCTATGTAGATATGAAGGACTCATCTAACAAATACACTAAAGAAAACACAGTAATGAATATTATATTCTATTTCTGCTAATAGATCCCCCGAAATGTTACACACTGTTCCTTTAAGTATCAGGGAGATAAAACCTTCTTTCTAAGAATCAGACAAATTCACAACACTGCAGGGGAAATTAAAGCAAGAAAGCAATGTTTTTCTAATTAAAGTCATAGAATTTTCTCAATGGGTATCCTATCTATTCCAGGTGTTTTCCCTGGTTTAAAAACACATTACAGCAGAAAAAATCTTACACTTTTGATGCTGTGGTTTCAAAGGAACAGTAATTCTCCAACCCGCTTGTGAAACTGCAGTAACGTGAGCCGAAGAGTGCAAAACCGTGGTACCTCCAGCCGCCATTTGACTTCCGTTGCTCCTAAAGTAGTGTTATTATGGTAAGGATGACCTCTGAGCGAGGCGAACGCCATTAACACGGTTTTGCACTTGGCGGCACGTGTTACCGCAGTCTTGGAAAGGTATGAGTGAGCGGAGGAGTTCTCAGTTAGTTGCAATCTGTAACCACACCACTAGATGCCACCAAATCCTACACACTGTACCTTTAATTTTTAACTTTACTTTTGACTCTTTATTTGCTGAATATCGCTCTTACTAATACCTCATACACACCAGTTCAGCATGTGGAGAAATCTAAAATTTCGCATGCCTAGATACGGTTGCTAAGCTATGATTGGACAATCACTTATCGGGCGGAGAGCGGTCAGTTTTAGCTCAACCACATTTTACAATTTCCAATAAAACATGACAATCACCTGTTTACAAAGTATTCACCTGACAATATAAGGTATGCTAGTGTCATTTCAATGAAGATTCTTCTACTTTGTTTGGTATAATGTCATTGTTTCACACAGCAACACAACCGATAAGTCACAATACAACACATCATTATCTGATGCCACTGCAATTACCACATAAAGTGTTTCTATAACTCTGCAGTTAGCAGACTGAGGAAATGACTTGCATATTTTCTGATTCCTGCATAAATTAAAAGCCAAAAAAAGTCAAAGCTGAACACGGATCATTTTCTGAAGATAAACCACCGAAACACCAAAGTAAATACTATTCCGTGATCCTTTGCATGTGTGTACTGAAGTGTGACATAAATCTCTGCGGAGTTAATGAGCTGTCCAAGAGAAGCCATTCCTGATCAGTGAGCAGAGAACTTCAATGCACCGTGAGTTGTTTTTGCCACTAATTTAAACTTTTGTATCTCCATTATCAGCTTCAATGCAGGTCTATAAAGTTACAGAAGGGGCCTGCTGTCTTCATCTTACAGCAGAGGTGTAACATTTTCCTCAGTTTCACTTTGACAGAGAAGCTATCATCGCTGCCAGCTTTCCCAACGTTGCACATCAACAGCAAGGTGAGACTGTGACTGTGTCTGGACTTCTGTCAACACCTGACAGTCATATTATCCAATAACAGGAGACTTTGATGTTTTATTTCTTATAAATATCTGTCTTTGAAAAAAGTAGAAAACACACAATAGCTACAAATGCTACCACATTATGTTCTGCAACAGTTTTCCTTCCAAAACTGACACAAAAACAATCAATTAAACAGAAGACATGACAACAGGCTTATACTATAACGTTCAATAGATTCTACTGTATTGTATTTCAATTATCGCTCTTATTTTAGGGCTTGGTGTTTCTCTCAGCACTGAGGTTTGATAACAAGGCTCTGTGGAGCTCAGGGGAACCCCCCCACCCCCCCTCTTCTCAAATCGCTGTTGTCATCAAATACCCAGGATGCCATTGTGACAGTAGAATCTGAGAGGCGAGGGTCAGCATATCACTGGCATCACAAATAGTAGGAGCTGTTAAGAGTCCCGCCTGCCACTAACAACCAGCCAAGACTTCACAGGGATTACATATAGATTAATAATAATACTGTGTACATCAACATCTCAAAGCCGGGAGACTGCCGTCAGGCGTTCAGCCAAATGGACGTCAATGGGAAACCAAAACAAAGAGACCAAACCAGCGTGTTTTAGTTCCTTTAAAAGGATCACATTTTATAACTGAAGATTGGTTTTATTTATCATTAAGCACTCTGAAAACTGTAGTATAGGGCTGCAACTAACAATTATTTTCATTATAGAATAATCTGCAGACTATTTTCTAGATTAATAGGTTAATCGTTTGGTGTATAAAATATCAGAAAATAGTGAAAAATGTCCATCCCAGTTGCTCAAAGTCCAAGGTGATGTCTTTAAATGTCTTGTTTTGTCCAAAGATATTCAGTTTAATATGATATAAAAACAGAGAAAAGCAGGAAATATCAATATTTGAGAGGCTGAAAACAGCTTTTTCTGACATTTGTTACATAAAAAATTACTTAAGCGATTAATTAATTATCAAAATAGTCGACTAATCGTTGCAGCTCTACTGTACTATAATTATTTTTACGTTCACCAGGCAAGGCGGTCTAATGAGAGAAGATATCAAGTTGCATTATGGGAAATGTAGGATCCAGGAACTATCTACTAGGAACTACTAAAAGTCAGGATATCTTGGCCTCTGCTGCTGCTGCTTAAAAGCCTCCCAACTTTATTGAAGTGTTACAGTATATCGCTGCACTACTAATGTTTTTTTCTGTGTATTTCTTCTACAGCTCCAGGCAGCCATTTGTTTCCATTTATTTCTGTACGGCATGAAAATCTATTAGTTATCAGATGTTGTTTTTACATTTTTTGTCCATGTTACTTTATCGTGGTAATGCAGTTTAAGTGTAGAATAAATTCGCAATACATGACCTGCACTGCAGCAATGCAACTTGATGTTAACTGTGATGGATTAGCTGCAACGATTAATCAATTATTTGTCAACAACTAAATTAATTACCAACTACTTTGATAATCGATTACTTGGTTTGAGTCATTTTTTAAGAAAAAAAGAGTCAAAATTCTCCTTAAAATTTGAATATTTTCTGGTTTCTTTACTCCTCTATGACAGGAAACTGAATATCTTTGAGTTGTGGACAAAACAAGACATTTGAGGACGTCATCTTGAGCTTTGGGAAACACTCATTTTTCACCATTTTCTCACATTTTATAGACCGAAAAACTAATCGATTAATAGAGAAAATAATCAACAGATTAATCGACAATCATAATAATCGTTAGTTGCAGCCATAGATTACACAACTCAAGCAAATTTCACAAGTGGACTAGTACAGTACAGTAGAGTTTTTTTCATATTGTGCATAAATGAATGGAAGCCAATGGTTGCCTGAGCAAAACACTGCAAATTCACATTTCTAATTCACAGCAGCATTGTTTGCTAGATGCTTACTTGAGATGTAAAGTTCAAATGATTTGCAGAAAATGGGCTAAAACATGCAAAACCACCTGTATATAGAAAATTTCAATAAAACTACAGGTTTCAACCAACTAATAACTTAAAAACAAACTGCTATGACATTATAAAAAGTTGTCTTTTATGAATCCATGATGATTGAAAGTGGGGACCCAGACATACAGTATGGTGGTCCTGCATGGACAAGGTTCAAGGTTCAAGGTTCAAGGTTTTCAATTAACACTAGAAATTACTCCAATTACTTGATATTGGACGATTCAAATCCAGGGTATACACTTCTGCAAAATGTGCAAAGTTAAAATCAACAAAAGAATGAGGATAATACAGTAATATGAAATCAAGTAGACACCCCTGCTGTGCTGAGCATGTTGCATGCGTCATAATAAGTCTTATTGCTCTTCATGCAACACCTGCATGGATCACAAAGCTTCATCATGAGACTATTATATTCCCACCACACCAACACCAACATACAAGCTGTCATATCATTTACTGTTATGCATGAACCACATAGAGCACAGACAACGTAAGCAATCTGCGTCAAACAACTAAAATAGTATTGAGCAGAGGCTGTCTGGAGGAGCACAACTTATTGGAACTCTTCTCCTCTGAGGAGCAGAATAAACATTCATAAACATGCACAAGTAAGATATCAGAAAGCATCGAAGGGGTGGAGAAGAGGTGCATAGTGTTATGATGAAATGGCAAAGAGACAGTGTGAAGTCATTTTTTTTTTTGCCCTTGCAGCAGCAGCAGACTGGAAGTCTCATTGAGATTCTCCACCAGCAGGAGTCCTGTCGACAGGTGCGCTGCAACCTGCAACCTGCAGACACTTCCGAGCATTTTACGCACAAAGCTAAAAGAACCAATCACGATGCGTTTTCTCTCCAAAAAAACTTCCACAATAATCCAACTTGCAGGATCGCTGATTTTACTTAATTGGCGTTAATTGGTGAGACGCTGTGAAATGAAATGTTTACTTACAGTTCTCAGGAACTGGATCTCGTCCTCCCCTTCTCCGCCCTCAGCCATGGCTGTGAAGGAGCCTGCTCAGACTCTGGAAGCCACTGACTGCCGGCAGAAACGCGATGCTCTGCCTCTCAAGCCGATATTAGCATACAGCTTCATCCACAGCCATATAGGGCTGCCCGGCAGAGCCCTCCTCCTCCTCTCCTCTCCCACCTCATACCCCCTCTTCCTCCTCCTCCTCTTCCTCCTCCTCCTCCAGCAGCAGCAGCAGCAGCAGTGCGGACGGATCCGGGGCATCAGAGGACGAACCCCCAGATGGCTGCTGGTGGTGATGATGCTGCTGATGCTCTGGAGCTAAAATATTTTGAAATTAAATCCTTTTTGCAATATTGATTCAGCAGTTTTAACATCTCCCTGTCTGACAATGACTCATCCTGTGGTGGTCAGATCAGTCAGAATCAGAAATACTTGAAATTTGAACACAGTTTGGTTACAGTTGCTCATGTGAGTTGCTGTAATGTGGGACACCTAGTGGGTTTAGGTCTTCCTCAAACAAATAAAAAGTCAGTGAAATTAGTGGTTAAACCTGCAGTAGGCAGAATGTTTTTTGGCATCAAAAAAACCCCAAAAACAATCTGGCTAGAGCCGCAAAACATTTGAGCATTGTGATGAAGGTAACACAGTTTATAGTCTAAGTATATATAATTCTAATTAAACTTCTAAACTTAAACTTCTGACTTTATTCTCATAATATTACGACTTTCTTTCTCGTAAACCTATGACTTTATTCTCGTAAACTTATGACTTTATTCTCATAATATTATGATTTTATTCTCGAAATCTCAGATTTATTTTTTTTCCTCAATGTGGCCCTAATACTCCGTCGTACCGTCGTACCGTTGTACCGTCGTACTATAGACCTGCAACAATGATAAATAAAAATGAAAATCTAAACAAAAAACAGTTATTCATTTCCATTTTTAAAAATCCACAGGGAGCCACTGGAGAGGGGCTAAAGAGCCGCATGTGGCTCCGGAGCCGCAGGTTGCAGACCCCTGATCTAGCCCATGACGGGAGACTTTGACCAATCACAGGTCATTTCAGAGAGAGCGTTCCTATTGGCTGTGCTCCGGCTGGTGGGCGGTGCTTGGTATTTCCTCAACTGATCTCAACATGACTGCCGGGTCACAAACTTTCTAATTTTACAGCAAAACCGTGCACTACAAGATGTTTCTGAACATTTGATGAGAGAAATAGGCATTACAGTAACAGAATATTGATTCATATTTGAGCGCTGGAGTTCGCAAGTGATTGACAGCTGCTCAGAGACAAAACGCTCCAGCTCGGCTCTGATTGGTTGTTTTCCTCCGGTCTGTAAAATCTTGCAGATGCCATTAGGAGCACCGGAGGACACCGGAGGACACCGGAGGACACCGGAGGACACAGAGGCACATGATTTTTTTCAGATTCATATAAATTAATAGTAAAATAAAGAATAAGAAATTAGAAAATAAAAGAAATATGTGCAACAAACACTTATAATATATAACCACAGTGTAAATAAGTGAATGAATGGCAGCAGTGAGGCTGAATGTAAAGTTATGAATGGCTCTGTCTCTTTGTTTGCACCTACCTCACCTTCCTCACCTTCCCTCACCCTCCGTCACCCTCCCTCACCCTGACACGTAAACACTTGTGTCAGAAGTCTGCAGACATGTACTTTTAGTTTGCATAAATAGATTTCCATCTGTTTGTTTTTAATCTTGGGAGGGAAAACAACTCTCACACAACTTGCTTGTTTGTTGCTTATTAAGCAAACTTGCTTAATTGCATATTTC
>CAKALU010063059.1:0-12092 GCA_916700995.1 Hozukius guyotensis
GATGACATTCGAAATGGGTGTCTTAACCCAGAAGTTTTGTGCGTAAACCAAACCATAACCATCAAAATGGCACCTCAGAAAATGTCATATTGATCATGATCATATTAATTTAGAACTATTATATAACTATTAATAAGTTATGATTCCATACTTGCCAACCTTGAGACCTTAAAAGAAAGGAGGATTTCAAAACCAAAGCAGGGTGGTGTGAAAGTCCCTGAAAGTCAAATTGTTCTGGGGGTCCCAGACAAATTTGAGTTTCAGAGACTTTGTTTCCTGCATTCTGGTGACTTTAAAAGAGTGAAAATAAAAAAATACTAAGTACACTGCAACAGCATTTTAATGTTAAACATTTGATTTTACCTTTAACTCCCAGGAAAGATAACTGAAGAATTTGTTTTTTGGCCCGATAAAAACGACTCTTTGCAGCCTGCTAAAAACAGCTGTTTGCAGCTGTTCTCTCTCTCTCTACAACCAGGAAAAAAAAGAAACAGAACTAAGAAACCTACACCGCAACCTCCACACACCACAAATGGCGCTGTCCATGGTTCTGAAACAATGTTGTCAGCAGCAGTCAGTGCGAGTGGGTGACGGTGACCGATACCATTTGACTCGTTTAAAGTACAAGCTTTGAGAAAAAAACAAGAGATACAATTCAGGCTTTTATTCACCTCACCTCACATTTTTACACCGGAGCACATTTTAAATCAAGGATTTTGTGGTTTTGTGCATGACTGAGTCTCTATTTAGACTTTTCCAAACAATTGGAGCAGTGTGAAGGTTGGTCACCACTTCTCATGCATTTATAAAATACAACCTTTGTGCAATGTACAAGCTAAGGCCAGTACAAACTGTATAAAGCCACTCAGAGTAAAATCCAAGTGTTAGTGCATGGTCTCAGATCTCGTAAGTCTGTTAGGAGTGACCAGCACAGGCAGCGTCACAACAAAGAAAAGAGATTTTGGAAATGATAATAACTTGATAAAAAAGATACAAGATCTTTCACTTTAACCTCAATGCACTAAAAGGAACGTGCGGCCGACACGGCTATGTCAACAAAGCGATTGCAACACACACAGAGGGAGAGAGACTTCATTCTCTGCTCAGGTAGACATTACACCTCTATATCTTTACATAGCTATTTGTCATTTGCTGCTATATTACTACTCTGAATATCGTATATAGAGCACCTTTAACATCAACATGTTAGTGTTGTTGATGTGAGCATGATAGCATGCTGACATTAGCATTAGCTCAGCATCACATAACATGGCTGTAGACCCTAAGTCGTGTTTTGAATAATATCCCAATTACCATTTGTGATATTGCCAACATAACTATTGGGAGAAATATCTTGCATAAACATTCTTCTTGTTCTTTTATGATTTAATGGAGCAGTGTTAGTGTCACATGTAGTCATGAAAAGGTATGCATTAAGATAGGTGACCTTTGAAAGCCTGCTAGTGGCTGATTTAGCGCTTTGAGGGAGAGCATTGTGGGTAGACATGATTGTAGTCCTTATTTAACACTGCACTTAAGAATCACATGAGACTTTGCTAAAAGTTACTTTACTTTGACTTTTTAAGTCTTCCATTTTATCAAAAACTGTTTGACTTTTAAGTCAAAATTTAAATGTTTTATACATACCGGCCCAGACATACTTTGTCACATTACCGTTATTTATTCATGATATACTGTATGAATTGTTATGCTTAAAGCTGTCACGTCTAGCGCTCACATTTATTTCATTTACATCATGTTTCTTCACACACTCTGAATCCTTAATGTGGGATATCAAGAGATTTAATTTCATCTAAGTGGCCACACTTTTACACAGAGTGGAAATATGTGACGGATACTGAATACAAATCACTTCATAACTTTCATTTCAATTACAAAAAAAGCACATTAAATCTGTTTAGTTTGCATGAGTTGCAAAAACACGATCATAGACTTTCAAATTATCTAAACTCCCTTCACACACATACACACATGAAAGAACAAAATAAAGAAGAACAAAGGACAAATAAAGAGAGAAACAGCTGGTACCTAATTTGTTGTAAACCTGGAAGGTTTGAAAACACATTTTATGTATATTCTATTACTGTATATTCCTAGATGATGATGATGATGATGATGATTGCTATGACTTTTTACAATTTGTCCTTTGAGGGATGGCTCCTTTGAGAGACAGCAAGACCTTTTTGTCTCTCATGTCCTCTCTTAAACTTGACTATTATAGTCTGATAAGTTTATTGAATCCAGCTTCTCAGGCTCAATACAATTTCTGCAACAAATTGCACGGAGGAAAAAAAGAAAAAAGAGAACAAGCAAGGCTGGGTACCGCAGAGCAACCTCCCAGCCCTTTGCACCGCACACAGCGGTTCTCATATCATATTGCATGAAGAGGAAAAGCACAGGCTGACAAAACCCAAGGCCTGGCACAGGAGAGCAATGTTCTGATGTACTCGCACTCCTTGGAAACTGTTCCCTTTTAGTTTCTTGAAGGGAGAGTATTTACTCGTGCACTGACAGAGGTGACGACCTTTGCCGCTGCACAGTCTGAGACTGCAGGAAGATCCACACAGCGGTATACCTCCTGTGTGGAGAATCTGAAGTCCTAACAGCTTTCTAGGCTAATGAACACAATATTCTAACATATGACAGTACCTGCTAGTAGTCTGCTCCCCACGGTGCGCTCATTTCATACATTTTGTCAGACTTTGGGTGAAATAAATGTAAAATAAAAAGAAGAAATAAGGTCAAAGCAAATCCTGGCCTCTGCAGCTCTTTGGAGATAATTTCCATCTAAACGGTGTGCAGCACGCAGCATTACAAAATCAATCATTTATTACAACATTAATTTGGAGGCATTAGTGTAATTAACATAAACAAGCAAGGCTGTCGCCAAGAAGGTCAGCAGCCTTTGCTGGGTGCTACATTGGATTTTAGATTCGTGCCACCAGGTCAGATTTGAAGGCAAATCCGCTGGACTGTCTTACTGCTACAGGAGGAGGGTACTGATGCAACCAGATGTGTCTGGTCACTGCAGATTTAACAGCAGCTACTTAACATCACAGCATAACAAAAAGCACAACATCACAAAAATATAATTTTTTCAACCAAGCTGCATGTTGTGTTTTATAAATGTAATATTTTTTTTTACTACCATTCTAGGCAGCCATTGGTTTCCATTAATTTTCATATGGTACAAAAATCCGTTATCAGACTCTTGAAGCTTGCTTGAGTTGGATAATCCAATACAGTGAACTGATCTACATGAAGTGATATTTACACACAAAATAAACACCATGATATGAACATAAATTGTCTGCAATTTATAAGGAACACTCATTTGAGAAATGCAATGCTGCTACCATTTGCGATCAGTGTGTAAGCAGTGCTCGCACTTAGCTTTCGTGAAAGGGGCCCCTGTCACTAAGACCTGTTCAGACCTGGTATTAACATGCGTCATCAGCGATCGGATCACAAGTGGACAGCTCTAAGTACAGGTGGACGCAATGAGATCCGATCACTCAGACCACATTCAGAGGTGGTCGGGGCCACATGTGGCCACATTCTTTTAGCAGAGTGTACGCGAATGTGTCCTGGGCCACATTAAGGACCGCCTACTCTGACGTCCCGCTGGGATCCGCGGGGTCTCACTGCGCTCCTCATGTGAATAGACGCGAGCCTCGCAGCGTGGAAACGGCTTCTGTGCTCTACTAT
Source organism: Hozukius guyotensis (assembly GCA_916700995.1). Taxonomy (NCBI): domain Eukaryota; kingdom Metazoa; phylum Chordata; class Actinopteri; order Perciformes; family Sebastidae; genus Hozukius; species Hozukius guyotensis. The sequence continues at coordinate 3,730 of CAKALU010063059.1, forward strand.
ATTCTGTCAGTACAACTGTTATTTTATGAACATATATCTTATTTATGGGCTACATATCCACAAACTATCACACAAGATGTGTCTGTGTTTTTGTTCCAGTGCTCTGCACAGAGCTGATACCCACCCCGCCCGCTTGCTCTCATCCCCAGCTCTCTGAAGCTTTGTACCCCACTGTTTCCTGGCAATACCCTTTTATTTTGATGTTAATAAAATGCACCCAAATTCACGAACATATAGGATATTACTACTGACATTCATGTAATATTACGTCACAACGTCTGCTGTACTACGTGTTTATTTGCATATAGAGTGGGGAAGTTAGATCGGATCACAAGTGGTCACTCAAGACGCATGTTAATGCCAGGTCTGAACAGGGCCTAACAGCCTTGCAGGACTTACATAATCTGTTGTAGAGACTCACCTGGGCTGACGTTAGTCCAGTCCATGCCCTGATCACATTCACATCATACAGTAAATTAAGGGCAACTCTCTTAATTTAGAGAACTAGTAACAACAATAGCTTTAATCTGAGCGACAACTTCTGCCTGCAAAATATTCTCACGTCCTTCAACAATTAATTTAACAGATGAAATGGATTTTAAAAAATAACACCACATGTGATACAATATTTATCCGAGATTGTTTTTTTTTTGTGCTCTCCATCAGCTCAGGGTCGGTTACACAACCGAAACATGCAGCTGGTGCTATGATTAAAATGTTGCTCAATGATCCTCAAGCAGGGAAAATGATGGGGCAGTGATTGACACGAGCTGTAAACATTCATAATGGAACGCTGTGAGCGGGGTTATAGTGAAGAGCAATGAGCAGAGGGAGCAGATCCCATCACACTTCAGTCAGTATCCATCTCTCTAACTGAAGATAGGATGAGTTGGTAAAAAACAGGTGCTAACAAAAAGAGTGGTAACGCTCTATAATAACCATCAATAATAAATGGTAAATTGATAGTTAATTAAAACTTACTTAATAGTTAGTCTACCGTTGTTTGCTGTGTTTGCTGTTTACTAATTATTAGTAATGCTATAATTTATATTATTTTAACAGTTTATTGTTGCAGTAAGTATTTGTTAATTATGAAAAAATGATTTGTAAACCTTTAAGAAATAATTTGTAAAACATCTATAAACATTACAGAGATGGACCAGATATTTGTAACACTTAATTAATGGTTAATAATTGTTTTTTAAACAATGTATAAACATAATTTGGATGGCTATTGATAAATTGCAACTAATAATTATAATACCTTCTTAAATGGTTAATAAATACTTTGTAAAACATCTATAAACACTATTTAGATATATAGTTAATTGGTCAATGGTTAATAATTGGTTTCTGGTCCATCTATGTAATGTTTATAGGTATTTTACAAATGATTTCTTAAAGATTTACAAATTATTTGGTAATCATTACTTAATAGTTGTAAGCTTATATACAATAAAATGTTATGTGTGCAAGAATAAACACTTAATAAATACTTTATTAATTAATCTGATTGTAATTGTTATCATCTCCTATCAGCTATTACAATATATAATTTATAAACAAATTATTTCATATTACACAAACTAATGATAAAATAACAAACTATAGCGATACGAATAATTAGTAAACATTTATAATTATAATTTCATCGTTTGTTAACAGGAAAATAACTATTAAGTAAGGTTCAAAAACTATCAATTTACCATTTGTAAACGATGGTTATTATAAAGTGTTACCAAAAAAAGGTTCGTAGTGATTCAATATATAACTTTACTGGGTGAAGTTTTGTGGAATTACGCATATCGAAGGTAAGGTTTAAAGGTTTTGGGTTTGCAGGGTCAGGAGTATCCTTCTGCACATTTTAATACAAATGAAGTCTGATTAAATGAAGTAAATATGGAAATGGGGGAACGGTGCTGTGATGCTATTACTCATTTGGAGCTGAAGTGGCTCTACTCAACCCACTGTGGAAGACAACGCATTTGCATAAATGTTTCATTTTCTCTCTCTCACACACACACACACACACACACACACACACGCACACTTGCCTGAATGGACACATCCCCCTTAATATCTCCCTCGAGAGGTCAAAGCACAGACCGTCCACTTCATGCCTCATCCTCAGACAATTCATCACACGCTGAGTCCCTGTTGCACGGCGTGGTAAATAGCCACATCTTAATCCATGCAGATTGAAGAGCTGTATATTTCTCTTTATCTTCTCCCTTAGACTCTCCCCCTTCCTTGCCTTGGAGCCTGCATGGCGATGGAGTACCGTTTTATTCATGATGGAATTCTCACAGATAAAAAGACGTAGTCGAAGAAATACGGACAATTCTAATTTTCTCAACTTTTGCCTGAAGTTATTTTTTTCATTTGTTTCCTTTTTGCATGTGAGTTGGGCTGCTGGATACATGGGGATGGATGAAAGATTTACACCGATCAGCCATAACATCATGACCACCTGCCTAATATGGAGTAAGTCCCCCTTTTGCCGCCAAAACAGCCCTGACCCGTCGAGGCATGGACTCCACTAGACCTCTGAAGGTCTGCTGTGGTATCTGGCACCAAGCCGTCAGTAGCGGATCTTTTAAGTCCTGTAAGTTGCGAGGTGGGGCCTCCGTGGATCGGACTTGTTTGTCCAGCACATCCCACAGATGCTCGATCGGATTGAGATCTGGAGAATTTGGAGGCCGAGTCAACACCTCCAATTCGTTGCCATCCACATGATGTAAAAGAAAACGGGATTCATCAGACAAGGCCACCTTCTTCCATTGCTCCGTGGTCCAGTTCTGATGCTCACGTGTCCATTGTAGGCACTTTTGGCGGTGGACACGGGTCAGCACGGGGCACCCTGACCGGTCTGCGGCTACGCAGCCCCATACGCAACAAACTGCGATGCACTGTGTGTTCTGAAACCTTTCTATCGGAACCAGCATCAACTTTTTCAGCAATTTGAGCTCCAGTCGCTCTTCTATTGGATCAGACAAAACAGGCCAGTCTTCGCTCCCCACGTGCATCAATGAGCCTCGGGTCTGACCCTGTCGTCCTGACCACTGCAGACAGGGAACATCCCACAAGAGCTGCAGTTCTGGAGATGCTCTGACCCAGTCGTCTAGCCGTCACAATTTGGCCCTTGTCAAAGTCGCTCACATCCTTGCCCATTTTTTCTGCTTCCAACACATCAACTTCAAGAACAAAATTTTCACTTGCTGCCTAATATATCCCACCCACTGCCAGGTGCCATTGTAACGAGATAATCCATGTTATTCACTTCTACTCTCAGTGGTCATAATGTTATGGCTGATCGGTGTATAAACGGGGAGGACTAAAGGCAAAACCCGGGCAGGTGAGTATAATCACGGGGGCAGGGAAGACACACGGTGGCAGGAACTGAAATGGAGACGTTAGTGTTTCAAAATAAACAATGTTACAAAAACATCAAACTATTCCTTTAACATTGGGGAAAATACTAGTCAGAATTGCACTGTGTTTTTCTTTAAAAACCTGGAGGTTGTGTAAATAATGGGAAAGATAAATGTAAAGTTCATCTGAAGTGACAAATAAGAAACCTTTTTTTTACATTTTGAGAAATAGTTTTTGCCTTAGCTGGTCTTGTTTACATTGTACAGACAACAATCCCGATGACTATAGGATCTATGGAACTCCTCCTTTTTCCTTCCATCCTGTCCTTTTACTCTTATTTATTTCTCTATTCTCCTCCCTCCCTCTATTTTTCCCTCTGCTTCTCTCCCACCTCCTTTCAATCTTCCCTGCCCGTTTTCTTCATCTGCAGAGCGCCTATCGCTGCAGAGAAAAGTACCATAGTGCTGCGCTCTATTGAGTGCCAAACGTTGATTGATTGAAGAGCGAAGAGCTGGCGGCAGGTATGCAGCTGACAAATGTATAAGGCCTCGGAGATTGGAGTTAAACCCGGTGCTAACAGATAGCCAGATAGCACGGCTGAATGGACAAAACTGCTGCCAACACACTCACGTAACTGACAATTACAAGCTTTGCAGTTAATTCCACTTCTTTCTCTTCATGTACGTGGTGCAAAAGAGCCCCGTGTCTGTTCTGTCAATTGGATTTTCACTTTGAATTGAAAATGAAAAATGAGTCTTTTTTTTTTTTTACCCCTCTGTTATGCTCGCAGTAATTTGGAAGCAGTTCCTGTCAAGTAACTGCTTGTTTTGTATGTACTCTATATTGTTATTTATTGAGAATTAAATAAAATAAATCACCTAGATGCTTATTTTTTAATTCTCTAAGGGCAAGTTCGAGGCAGAAGTTTGTTTCTGATATGAGAGTTCAGTCTCAATTTAAAGGAAATTATTTCTTGGCTGATTCTGTGTACTTCTTCTACTTAACCTCTTGAACCCCGTCTTCTTTTTCTTCTTAGACTTAAAAAACACACACTCTAGCGTCTCATAAATTCACATAATTCAGCATGTCTTCTGCCAACACTTCGTTGAAGCTTTATAATGCTGATCTTGAGTTAAATATTCAACACAAAGACGGCATCATTTTCATGCCTGCACTATAACATCAGATTGAAATATTCAAAATCTCTCTTCTGATTGCAGTAACTGTACATTTACATGTGAACATGTTGTAACAGGATTGGGCGGAGGATATGGAAAAGTAAAAGTACAGCAATCAAAGACAGAGTCAGCTTAACGGTCAACAGGGTTTTTATTTACCCCAACTCAGAAAGTGTAGCTCCTTCAGGAGCCCTAACCCCAGAACTGGCAAACCAAAAACGACCTTTTACCGGCTCAACATATAACAAAAGTTCACCCTGGAGATCTAGGGGGAGAAGAGACTGAGAGCTCCTCATTCTCAGCATGTGCCACACCAAATGAACTCTGCTGATTGTCCGTGAAGAGGAGATCAGCTCCAGGTGTGTGGCTCCTCACACCTGCTCCCAATACTCTCAAATTGGAGTGGGTGGAGCCACCTGGCAGGAATGTAGATGTCAAATTACTAATATTTGTAAGTTGTTTATTGTTGTGCTGTAAACTAGAGACAAAGTTAATACTGTTATCAAAGATTTGAGGCTGCGTTTCAGTTGTTAAAAATATCATTTTTAATCATTTAAACTGAGCGGAGAGCCGCTTATATGTATAGAAGTCTATGAGAAAATGAGCCTACTTCTCACTTGATTTATTACCTCAGTAAACATTGTAAACATGAGTTTATGGTCTCAATTGCTAGTTTCAAGTCTTCTTCAATACAGCATGATGTTCATTTAGTAAATTATGGTCCCATTTAGAGTCAAATAGACCATAAAGCAGGGGATGCTTTAGGGCGTGGCTACCTTGTGATTGACAGGTCGCTACCACGGCGTTGTCTGGTCTGTGTTTTCGTCTTAGAACTTTAACCCTTTCACAGTATGTTTTCAGTTCATGAAAGTTAATTATAACATTTTGGTCACGTAAAAATGTCAGTGTTCGGTTGTACTTTGCTCCACCCTCGTGTCACTTCTGGTTGCAAATGACCGAGATGGCGACGTCCAAAATGCCAAACTCAAGGCTTTAAAAGGCAGTCCACAAACCGATGGGTGATGTCTGGTGACTATGTCCACCTATATACAGTCTATGGAACAGACAGAGGGGCCATGACAGCCGTGGCCGCCGGTGAAATTCCTGCCCTGGTTTGGATGAAAGCCCAAAATGCACAGAAAAAGCTATACCCATGTACGTGTGGACAAGACCTCAAACTTTCATTCAGTATTTCTTCCTATGGTGAGAAAGGGCATGTGGAACTAGGTGGAATTGATCAACAGAACATTAACTACTGGCATTACAGTCTACGCTCTCATCCTGTATCCAAGCATCATGTATTGATACAGCAGGCTGTAAAGCTAATCAGCTGATCACCTCAACATCAATGAGCTGTTGATCCTGATTACTGGACATGGACATTACCATCATTCTGAATTAGTGTATAGCCTGACTGAGTTGTTTCCTGGTTCAAACTCAGAATGAGTAACTACAATTTCCAAGAGCACTTTTAACCTCGACTGCTGCTCCTGCAGATGGAACATGTGCCGGGTCGACCTGCCGATCGATCTGCTATCGGTTTCCAATATCCGTCTGTCTGCAGGATGAACACCCTGCACTGTGACACATGTCAGAAGCAAACACCTTCATTTCTCAGGGATGTTCAGACAGGTTCATTTACTCTCTCTCTCTCTGACATACACACACTCACAAACACACACACACACCACCACCAATAAATTATAAAAGTGTATAAGGGTTTAGAACATTATGATGGAAGTATATGATGTCCATCCCCATGCTCTATTCTGTCTCATAAGTTATGGCAGCAATTTTTTGGTAACAAATGTGTAACATATGGGTTGATACCATTTGTTACACAGATTTGGTGCTAAATTGAACAATTTTCTTTCACTTGAAAATTGATAAAAATTATCAATAATTCCTCCAAAATACCACATTAAGACACTAAGATCTTGAGAGACACCATAGAAAAAGCCATGCTGTGATTTGGGATCAAAAACGTTTTGAAATTTGGAGATTTCTGCAAATATTGCATTTTTCGGTGATTGGATGGCGAGCACTATTGTTCTGGAAACTGCTCAGAAACACCCTTATTGTCAGTCTACCTAGGAAAGCCATCCATCCTCTGAATGCTCTAGGTCTTTAGTTTGTGGTTGTAGAGGTCAGAGGGTTATTTAACCTCCTTTCGCGACAAGCTAGTATGATGGTTGCCATGGTACCATGGTTGGTACCAATGGTTTCCTGAGGCTTTCTAGTTTCATATGATGCCAATATCTTCACTCTAAGCATTGCATTAATGCATTAAAGAAGGGGCGTTAAAACTTTGACAGGCCTATTTTGCACCCATCAACATTTTTAAAAGGATGAATTCACAATAATTATATTTTTTTAGGAGAAGACATACTTTTATTTGGCACCTTTCTAAAAGTTCTGTGGATGTATTATTTTTTTCTTTGAAATATTAGTCAACATAAAAATGTGACTTGGGCAGTGAAACTATTTGGTTTAGGTGAGCATAAGGATTTGGTCAGGGTTTGATAAATAATAATACAACTTTACTCACAGAGGACAACTTTGCATGACTTGGAAGAATCTGAAAGTTGTTTTTATTTCCCCTCATTTCATTCACTTTCCCTTCATATCTGTGGTTGTTTGAAGAGAGCAGCGCTTCCTGCAGTCACGCCGGAAGATAAAGGGTTTCATCGGGGGAGTAGAAGGGAAGGAACATGTCAGGGAACGGAGCCTGAATACAGCTCAGATGCCTTTTGAGTATCACCTGAACATAGGAACACAAACACCCCTGCAGAGCCTCTGTGGTATTCATCATCCAAGTCCGAAGGTGTATTTTAGTCATATTTGTCTTTCATGTGAAAATATTTTAATCCTGACAAAAAGTGTGAGAAAAAAAAATAGCGTCTGTATCAACACGATAATGAGAAGATGGAATGAGTTCAGCACCTAGTACGGAGTTGAAATTAATCTCCATGTAGACTGAAGGAGAGAGAGCGAAAAGGAGGGCAGTTTTTTCTTCCTCACATAAATCTCTCCTCCACACAGCACACTTTTCTATCATCCATGAAGAGGTTGGTACCTGTCTCTGTGTTTTGGTGTTCAGCCAGTCCCTCCGATTTTCAATAGTCTCCCTAGAATGCGTGAAATGTTAGGTCCCTCCGTCCTGAAAAAAAGCTATGTGGAAGTTATCCTTTCAGCTTTTCTCATTTACTTGGAAGTTCAAAACAAAACTTTTTATATGGTGCTTTCAAAAAAGGCTCTGTTGATGCTATCCTTCAAATGTTTCAGAGCTGGCATTTCGATAGAGGGGACCAAGGTTAAAGGGTTTGTTCACCCAAATTACAAAACATATTTTCTGCCTAACTTCTAGTGGTTTCTAGCCATGCAGGAAGTTTTTGATTTGATTTTGAGGTGATTTCTGCTGCCACTTCAATACAGCGCAGGTTAAAGCAGCAGTAGGTAGAATTGGAGCAAAAGTTATTTTTATAAAACGGTCACTATATCCTGACAGTAGTGCATGAGACAGGTAATCTGAAAAAAAAAATCATGTGTCCTCCCGTGTCCTCCGCTGCTCCTAATGGCATCTGCAAGATTTCACAGACCGGAGGAAAACAACCAATCAGAGCCGAGCTGGAGCCTTGCCATCTCTGAGCAGCTGTGTTGAGATCAGTTGAGGAAACACCAAGCACCGCCCACCAGCCGGAACAAACTTTCTCATTTTACAGCTCAACAGTACACTACAAGATGTTTCTGAAAACATTTGACAAACGATAACAAAACAATTGACAGTTTGATCGGAGTTTGCGAGTGATTGAC
>CAKALU010063059.1:12112-28708 GCA_916700995.1 Hozukius guyotensis
AATCATGTGTCCTCCCGTGTCCTCCGCTGCTCCTAATGGCATCTGCAAGATTTCACAGACCGGAGGAAAACAACCAATCAGAGCCGAGCTGGAGCCTTACCGTCTCTGAGCAGCTGTCAATCACTCGCAAACTCCGATTATACGGTCAAACTAGGCAGCGCTGATCAAATATGAGTCAATATTCGGTTACTGTAATGCCTATTTCTTGCGTCAAATGTTTTCAGAAACATCTTGTAGTGCACTGTTTAGCTGTAAAATGAGAAAGTTTGTGACCCGGCAGCCGTGTTGAGATCAGTTGAGGAAATACCAAGCACCATCCACCAGCCGGAGCAAACTTTCTCATTTTACAGCTAAACAGTACACTACAAGATGTTTCTGAAAACATTTGACAAACGATAACAAAACAATTGACAGTTTGATCGGAGTTTGCGAGTGATTGACAGCTGCCTCCTTTGAATGAACAGCCAATAGGAATGCTCTCTCTCTGAAATGACCTGTGATTGGCCAAAGTCTCCCATCGTGGGCTAGATTTTTTAAAGCCTGAAAACAGAGCGAAAAACATTGTACTTACTGCCACTTTAACTAAAAAGTAATCAATCTAAATCTATTGAACAAACGTCAAAATATATTTTGTTTTCAGTTTCACAAAATAAGGAAGTAGGCTAGCAGTTTATGGCTTATTTATGCCTTTTGCTACTTTGGCCAAATTATGGTTAACAACATTTGGCAAAGAGGCATTGTTGACTTATTTGTGCGGACTGTTACAATTTGGATTCCTTATTTACAGGAGGCCTACAGGGGTTCCTGGAGGTCATCATATCGACACCTAGATCCAACAGAACTAGGAGTATTCTTCTTCGAGTCAGTTTTTTTTTCTGTCCCATCCTACTGTCTTTGTTTTGTTCCCCAAGGTCTGGACTTTCTTATTCCTCTGGCTCTCCTGAGATTCATAATAAGATCTCGCACTGCTCACTGGGAGCACTCCAATCTATTCTCTCCTTGTACCTGACCCAGGAGAGGAAAAAAAAAAAATCATTATTCTCAGGGTTTTTTTTAACCCCTTGCTTCTGTTTCATTGTTCTGTAGCCACAGCTATTCAATTTGATTTCATCCTGTCTTCAGTAAAGTTGAGCTGATGAGCCTGAGGTCCCTCATATTGATCTTTAAATGGATGATGAAAAAGGCCACTGCCTGTTGGTCAATTTGGCCGGCCTTGGCTCTATTGGCAGTGTCCTCTCTGATTACAGTCCAGGGTCTGGAAATGTAATCCACTTTTGGTGCCACTTGTCAGCAGGAGCGGCGGAGGCAGGGTTGGAATTGAATTGAGTTTTGTCATTTTCAAAGCTATCTACACAATATTACAAACACACTTGTTCATGCACGGAGACCTCACCCAAGCTGTTATATTAATATTAAAAAAGTCAAGGTTTTGAGTGAGTTATTCTAAATTGGAGTTGAGTGTTTCAAACTTGAACTTTTACAGCTTTTGAATAATGATTAGAGGAGACTGCAGGTGTCATCGTGGCTTTGTTGTTATTTTGCGATTGTGATTTTATTATTAGTTTCAGTTACCTTCGCTACTTGAGCACTCTTCACTTTGTGAGTGTGAATGTGAGTTATTTAAAGTGGCAATAGACATCTTTTCATATGTGATGCTTGTGAGATTTATTCAATGTAAGACACATTCTGCGCATTATGAAATAGATTAGTTTCATTCATATTGCACATTTTGTTCATTCTCTCTTTATTGCACATTATCCTTGGGGTCATTTATGATGCTTTTTTTCAGTTTACATGTCACTGTACATCCTGTGATGTTCATATGATGAATATGAATCATTTTCCTTGAGCAGTGCTTCTCATCTCAAGGGAAACATAAATACTAGGGCTGTCAATTGATTAAAATATTCACATTATTATCCATAGTTAATCGTGATTAATCGCAAATTAATCATTCATTTTATTTAGCTAATTTAATGGTTTGCCACCAAAGAACAAGAGCCGCTGAGCTCAGCCGCTAGAACAGCTGATCTCAACACAAACAAATACACGTGGATGATGACGTACAGTAAATGTACTCGGGTATGAAACAACTTTAATTTACTTAATGTGAAAGCTGAGCGGCGGGGGAGTAGGGGCAATCGTACTCGGGCACGTTATGGGTCAATCATACCGAATATGAAAACGCACTCAGTGTGCTGACTTGACTATGACTTGTCCCAAAACAGCATGTGATTATCATAAAGTGGGCACGTCTGTAAAGGGGAGAATCGGGGGTACCCATAGAACCCATTTACATTCACATATCTTGAGGTCAGAGGTCAAGGGACCCCTTTAAAAATGGCCATGCCAGTTTGGCCCTCCCCAAAATTTAGCCTATGTTAGGAGCATTATTTAGCCTCCTTCATGACAAGCTAGTATGACATGGTTGGTACCAATGGGTTCCTTAGGTTTTTCTAGTTTCATGTGATGCCTTCACTGTAGCTTTAAAACTGAGCCTGCTACAACAACAAAACAGATGCAAGTTGCATTAATGCGTCAAAGAAATTAGCGGCATTAAAACCAATCTGCGTTAACGCGCTATTATCTTTGACAGCCCTAATAAATATATGTATGATATTACATGTGGTAATGTTTTTAATGGTTGATGCACCATGAAAAAAGAAAAGTCAATACAAAGTTAGAACTTTGTTCATGTGCAGACTTGCTAATTGGAGTGCAGAGACCCACTACATGCTGCTGTGTTCATTAGCAAATAATATGTTGGGCCGTTATTATTTCTGAGTATTTAACCTGGCAGTACACAATGTGCTATGCTACATTACGCTTAGATTCCTCTGGGGAAGGCTGATGATTTTGCAGCATTCGGTAATAACACTGACACGAACAAAGGTTCATAGTGCAGTCAGTACAATCGTTTTTCCCATGTGGTTGTTAGCAATTACAATGAGATGGCTCATCCCCAAACACAATCTCCCTCTCTCTCTCTCTCTTGTCTGTTGGAGACAATATTTAACATGTCAGCTTGAGTGCACTGAAATAGCTGACTGGCTCTGGAGTCTCCCCACTGGCTGAAGATCAAATCGCACCAGAGCTTTCATTCTCAGGTCTCCCGTACTATGTTGCACAATCTACTTCCCGCTGTGCAAATCAATGGAACAGAATCGGAATAATAAAGGTGTGTGTACTGCCCACTGTCCTTAAAATCTACTTGTACCTTGGGGGACATACGCAGTAGTTCAGATGGCACTACACTCAAACCCAATTAGGTTAAAAAAATAGAGCTACATTTTGTACATCCAGCAGCAGCAGACAGATGAAACAAGCAGCAGTTAAAGGTTCCTATTTTGCCTGCTTTGCTACATGTAAAGGCACATTATTGCCTCTGCCATTACCACCCGCTTCTGCTGGCACAAACTTGTATCATGTCACCCCCCCCCCCACACCCTTGCTTATAGCTAGCATGGCTCCAGACTTTTGCATCTCTGCCAACATCTCCAACTTGTTCCGTGATTTAAATGGGTCTGGTGTTGTGCTCAATGACAGTTGCATCCCTAGTTTGGAGAAACAAATGTGCCAATCAGAGCTTTGTAAGCGGGATTTAGAATGGGGACGTTATCTTCGTATGCCAGCGCCAGAAAAATGGTGGACATAGTGCGATGAAAGCAACAGGCATTGATAAGATTGACACGTTGTAAGTTCACTTCCACAAACAAATCTTTAAATCGGACTATCGGACTCAATTTTAAAGCTATCATCATATCATCATATGAAACTAGAAAACTCAAAGAATCCATTGGTACCATCTACGTCATACTAGTTTGTCGCGAAGGAGGCTAAATAACGCTCCAAACTTACGCTAAATTTTGGCGAGGAAAAACTGGCATGGCCATTTTCAAAGGGGTCCCTTGACCTCTGACTTCAAGATATGTGAATGAAAATGGGTTCTATGGGTACCCACGAGTCTCTCCTTTACAGACATGCCCACTTTATGATAATCATATGCAGTTTGGGGGCAAGTCATAGTCAAGTCAGCACACTGACACACTGACAGCTGTTGTTGCCTGTTGGGCTGCAGTTTGCCATGTTATGATTTGAGAATATTTTTTTATGCTAAATGCAATACCTGTGAGGGTATATACTGTATATATATATATATATATATATATACAGTATATATGAGGAAAAAAGTAGGGATTGAGCTCTCATCAGTAATGTTTACAAAAGAGGTCTGTCTGATATTTCTTAACTGTGAATTATAATGATACCTTAAAGATGCCTTAATTGAATTCAGCCTTGCAACCCTTTTCTCTTCACTTCAGATGAGCCATTCATCCACTGAACCTTCGTACAGATGTTTTAACTCCAGCGAATGCAACAGTATATATGGCACATAGCATTTTGGCATTGCAATCATTCATTATTTCCCATCACTTTCTTTCTTTCTTTATGTCTCTCTGACAGATCTTTTCAGCAGTAACATCTCTGGAGTGCTTCCTTTGGAGTGCCGTTAGGGACACATCAACATGTCAACGTTGAACCTGCTGCATGTGATCATGCACATCTACAAAAAGACTACATCTGTCTGTCCTTTGATTCTGTGTGTCACAGCCAGGGACTGTCAGCCGTACACTTCTTTACTGCACCGACTCCTGACCAACAAACACACACACAAACACAAACACCTGCTGTGACATCATAGTCCTCTTCACCAATTGATCAACACACTATATCAAAGCATAATGAGCTTGTGTCGTCCTTGGGTCGCCGTTTCTAAACATACCTACAGCGGCGGTGTCTCAGGCCTCCGCTCTGCTCTTCAACTCCTCTCTATATTCCATAATACTGACACCTGTGGCACTCTGTCTTCTCTCCTCCAAGGTGAACACCGATGAATGGCTGTACTTTCAAACTTGTACAAGAAAGTAAAGAAATGAAATATGACATCAAAATAGCACGATTCCTGCTGTAGCATTTCTAATGAAATCCAACATCATACTGATTTTTTATCTGGAAATGTTTGCAAACCAGCATTTTTGTTCTAACAGGGTGGCATGTACTCCCCTGCCACGTGATGGTTATCAATATTTGAATGTTTTTTTCTCACACAGGATGCACCCGGTCCAATGGTTATTTAATCGCTCCCGTTATCAGTGTCCCATGACCATCCTGTTCTTCTGTCAGGTCAAACTCTTGGCAGGTCATATCATATTTACAGGAAATGTTTTTGTACCTTTCTCCTAATGTTCACTGGAATTGTTTTTTTTGTACTGTTCTTTCCAATATACCTGTTTTGTCCTGTTTTTCTAAGACCAGATGTGCCCGGGTGTCAGGTCATGACAGGTTATGTGAGGACATAATTTCCTACGAATGTCCAGCAACACGTGACGCACGTGTCAACTTCCGCTACAGTTTTTTTTTAATAATAACACTACTCAGTTGGGTTTAGGAATAGATTGACTTGGTTAGGCTTAGGCAACAAAACTACTTAGTTAGACTCAGGAAAATATCACGGTTTTGGTTAAAATAACACCGGAAGGGCCGTAACTTCAGTACGGAAGTTACATGACAACAACTACTTCGATAGCTTTAGGAAAAGATCGCAGTTTGGATTAAAATAACTCTGAATGTGCCGTAACTTCAGTACGGAAGTTACGTGACAAATAAATCAACTTTGACTTGTGGTTTCACTCGGGACACAAACACCGGTCTCCTGGGTCAAAGTCCTGTGTTCTTTGACGCACCCATCCACCCCGACATCCTCCCTACGCAGCGTTCGCCACTCTCTATACTTCCTGGTTCACAATTGTGTGGATTACATACGAATTGATTTCGTGCTGACCATCATGAAAATAATGTGAAATGTGTGCCTATGTACACGAATCAATACATTCAATTTCGTGACTATTTCAGAAACTGCTGTGCGACCGGGCTGGGTCAGACGTGTGCTTTGTTTCCACCTGTAGCCGCACCCAACAGCAATGTACTCACACACCTCGGAGTCCATTTCCACATCACTGTAGCAGAGTATGCAATGCATAAAAACACTCCAACAGACTCTGATATTCATGTCAAAAAAACTCATGTCAAAAACCCCAAATGGATTTCACAAGATGCAGAAATACAGCCTCACAAACAAAACCCCACAACCACATCCACCGGACTGCAAATCCCTGCTGGGACCACCGACGGACAACAGAAAAGTGTGAAATCTGACAGGCTGGATTCGGTCTGGGCGAGTCCTCCCAGCCATCATGCATGATATTGACCTATTGCTCCACTCATGAGAAGGCCTTCAGGCATTTTACACATTTGTCTACCTCAGTCTGTATGGATGCAGGCACTCTGGGAAAAACCCTAAGGTGCAGTAGCTATGTCATATATATATATACTTTTTGTATGCATGTCTGGATTTGTTGCTGTTTGTGTATGTGCAGATGTATGTTCTTTAGACGCCCCTAACCACTGCACATCTCCTGAATAAATTGACTTGCCATGAATATTTTTAAATGTGTCAGCACGGGACCCGATGCATTTCCCTTTTGTGCACACACATGCATGCACACTCACACGCGCTGCCACTTCTGAAGTGTTGGCGTTGAGTGTACCAGGCTGTTCCCCATGGATAAACATGGATGGGACGTATTGTGGTCTCTCGGAGCAGAAAGAGTGTTCCTCGGGTCTTGTCAAGGCGTCACATTCACGTTCTGAGTGTGTATTTTTAACCCTGATTTTTTTTCTTATTCATTTCCTTGGAGTC
This sequence comes from Hozukius guyotensis, assembly GCA_916700995.1. NCBI lineage: Eukaryota > Metazoa > Chordata > Actinopteri > Perciformes > Sebastidae > Hozukius > Hozukius guyotensis. Next base: position 18,873 of record CAKALU010063059.1, read on the forward strand.
AGAGACCTTCTCCCTTTTCATATTTGACAACTTTTAGAATTGCAAATGCTACACACAAGGTCACTCTCTGTGGAGTTATAGCACCGGGGGCTAGAAGGGAGTTTCCTTTGTTACAGTTGAACCAAAACTCAAGTCCCTGACATCGCATGTCAGTAAACTCTTTCTTTTCTTTTTCTTTTTTTATTAGGGCAATGGGACATAGTAAAAGTTGACAAATCAAGCACACAAAGTGAAACAAAATATACAGACAATAACAAAAAAGTAAGACAACAACAACAACAGTTTTGATTTGAATTTGGTACAGATTTTTACTCTTTTTTGTTGGGAGAATATTTCATATTTGTTTGTGTTTCTGTGCATGTATGAAACAGGCGGCGACCTGCGGTTCAGGCGAAGTGCAGACGTGCCTTAAACTTGCATTCTTTCTAATAGCCAGCAGGGGGCGACTCCTCTGGTTGCAAAAAGAAGTCTGATTGTATAGAAGTCTATGAGAAAATGAGCCTACTTCTCACTTGATTTATTACCTCAGTAAACATTGTAAACATGAGTTTATGGTCTCAATCGCTACTTTCAATACTTCTCAACACGTTCTCATCCCAAATCGTCACATACTGCCGCTTTGTCACGCCCCTGGGCATCACTTTAGGATTATGCAACAAAACCACTTAGTTAGGTTTAGGAAAATAATACATGGTTGGGCTTAAAACTACTAGGTTTGCAAAGTGAAAATGAAACTGGACACGAACAAACAGCTGACTGTAATGCAAAGGTGAAACTTAACACTGGAACAGCGATCTCCTTGATGAAAGCCTCGTGTTTGTTGTTGCATTTATTGGTCATTACTCCTATATGAAAATTAATGGTACAGGACATTCAGGATTTTAGACAATGAAATATTTCTCATAAAAGAGAGCAGAGAAATAACCGTCTTGTCCCTCACCAATGACCATAAGGTTATGTTCATTCTGATTGTGTTACAGTTCAGAGCGAGTCGTGCGGCTCTATTCTGGACTAACGGTAGTTTTTCCAAGTCTTTATTTGACACACTTGACCACACTACTGGACAGTAATCCAAATGAGTAATGTGAGAGATGCATTGTAAAGCTACCACTACAGTGAATATTTCAAAGGTGCAAAATGCGAGATCATTATCAACTGTAACCGGCGTATGAGAGCAGTGCAGAGCGACGGCCTTGAGCTAGCCAGTGGGGCACGCTCGCTCACATGCACAAACATGCACTAAAAGCGTGCGCGGCTGGCCCAGCTATGTCAACAAAGCATCGAGAAGCTCCAATTACAACACAGAGAGGGAGTGACTTCATTCTCTGCTCAGGTAGACATTACTCCTCTAGATCTTTACATAGCAAATAGTTGTTTGATGCTATATTAATGATTTGTATATCGTATACAGAATCTTTAAATCTGTAACATTAGACTTGTTCTTACAAGTGTGGACCACGTTTTCAAATGTACTGTACATAAGGTCATGAAGGAATGTGGTTACTACATGCAACCGAAAGGGAAGATTATATGGAGTACTGAGCTGGCACTAAGTTATCCTAAGGCCACGCCACTTATCCGCTTCCACAACCTCAATTTTCAACTGAGTCTTATTTCTTTTGAGACCCGCAGGTCTTACAGTGGATCAGCACTTTATTCAATATTGGCACCCTCTTCGCCTTGGCGTACTCTGAAGGTCAAACAAGTGATGAGCCTGGACAGAAAGATAAATCAAACAACATCAAAAGCTACAAAGAAAGACTAGGCCTGTTTGAGATGAAAGGTTCTGTCTGTTTTTTCAAAGAGCGAACACTGGTATTTCTTCAGACCTACAGCTTGAAAGGTCAGTGCGACATACGCGGTGACAAACGCCTCGCGTGTACGAGAAAACAACGTAAAAAACAACAAATACTCCCGCTGGAAGTAGACCTGCTTTTTAGTGGAGTGCGTCTGCATTAGTGTTTGATGTACTGTGTGCCCATCAATCGTGACCTAAGAGGCCGACTGAAAGCAAACATTTCACAAGATCTCACCCTTTCAGAGTGCACGATGTATAAATATAAATTGCTTACTTCTATCAAGTGGTGACAGTACATTGGATTGGATGTGCAGCAGCTGCACTTTATAACATTCATCCAAATAAGGAGACAAGGGATGTATAGAAGAGAGGAGTCTACCAGGAGACGACTGAGATGAGTCACTTCCACCTGCTGCTAATGTTCCTCACTGACAATTGTTACTTTTAATATCTTGAGGTCGCTGTGCTAGTTAGATGTCAGTAGAGTATCTTCTTCTTCTTGCAGTCTGGGTCTTATTGTCATAGTTTCAGTCAATATATTCTCCACAGCTCTGTTCTGCTTCTGTGCTCAGACACCCATAAACCAAGCAGTCAATTATTCTGGTGTAAATTTCCTCTGAGACATGTGCAGAATGAGGGGAAAGCAAATGGATATTTGCTGACAATTGGTATTTTCTCATTTGTGGAGTCTTTGAGAAACAGTTGAGAGCGAGTTGTACGAGCGGAGGCAGACAAAGGTCGGGTATGAAGCAAAACAAGACCAGATGCCGGGGCGCTGAGGGTTAACTAGCTCCTCACCGAGAGGAGCCTATCAAAGCCCCCCCATCCCCGTCTCCAAACTGAGCTCACCCTCAGGAGAAAATAGCCGAAGCAATCTGGGAGCTCTGTGTAATACACACTGCTGTCGAGGAGAGTGGGTGAGAGTATTAGGAGGTACGGAAACGGAAAAAAAATAAATGATGCAGATCGAAAAAAGGTTAGAGTGAAGAAGGCTGAAGGCAATAGACCACCACCCCAATACAATGGAAGTACTTAGAACTTCACTATATTGTTGTGCATTATACTATATATACACCATACATTATAATTAGGGCTGTCAATCGATACAAATATTTAATCGCGATTAATCGCATGATTGTTCATAGTTCATCGCAAATTAATCTCACATATTTTATCTGTTCAAAATGTACCTTAAAGGGAGATTTGTCAAGTATTTAATACTCTTATCAACATGGGAGTGGGCAAATATGTCTGCTTTATGCAAATGCATGTATATATTTATTATTGGAAATCAATTAACGACACAAAACAATGACAAATACCATCCAGAAACCCTCACAGGTACTGCATTTAGCATAACACATATGCTTAAATCATAACATGGCAAACTCAAGCCAGCTGTCAGTGTGTCAGTGTGCTGACTTGACTATGACTTGCCCCGAACTACATGTGATTATCTTGAAGTGGGCATTTCTGTAAAGGGGAGACTCGTGGGTACCCATAGAACCCATTTTCATACACATATCTTGAGGTCAGAGGTCAAGGGACCTCTTTGAAAATGGCCATGACAGTTTTTCCTCGCCAAAATTTAGAGCAAGTTTGGAGCGTTATTTATCCTCCTTCGCAACAAGCTAATATCACATGGTTGGTACCAATGGATTCATTAGGTTCTCTAGTTTCATATGATGCCAGTATGATACTTCACTCTAGCTTTTAAACAGTACAACCTCCAGAAGATCGATTGCATTAATGTGTTAAAGAAATTAGTGGTGTATAACGAATTTGCATTAACGCGTCATTATCGCGTCAACTTTGACAGACCTAAAAGAAAACACATGAAAATGTTGAGATACCAAGTCAAACTTTTGACTCAGTATGTATTTTTATTTTTTAATCAAGCCTTACTTTTTTTCTTCTTTTTTCTTCTTCTTTTTTTCATTTCTTGGCAGAAATAGGCTTCTATACAATTCCCCCACATCCCTGTTTATTTATCCAGATTTTCATTTGACTTTCATTTCTGCTTCCACTCGAATACAATACAAATTTCATGGCTGGTGTGTCCAGGGCAACGAAGAAGGGCCCAAATGCAGACAATAGATGCAGGCAGGGACAGAGCAGTGGTTTATTAACAAAAGAAAAAAATTCCGAAAAAGCTCAAAGAGATGGGGAGCTAGTCCAAACAAAAGTTGTATCCGTCCACGGGATAGCAGCAACTGCTACAGGCAGGCGGTGCACCCTCAGCCGATTGACTGGGCGTTATCAGTGGTTATAGCCCATAGATATAGGTTATCTATACCTAGGGTGACGTAGTATAAATAGCGACAAAGGACTTTCACCCAGGAGATGGCTGTTTGTGTCCCGTGTGAAAACAAATGTCGGAATATGTGGTGAGAGGCTGATGAGGGAATGAGATGCAGGTGAGCCGGGAAGTTCAGGTGACTAGAGGACTGATGAGGGAAGTGGGAACAGGTGGGTGGAGCAGTCAGGTAATCGGGAAAGGAGGGCACCTGGTGGATGGATGGAAAATTGCAATGAAGGGGTCGGGGAATAGGGAATGTGGATGGAGAGGAGGGATAGAGACAGACAAGCAAAAAGGCTAAAATGCATACTCATGACACATAGAAAGTCTGTGTAATGTCATGGAATTTCTACGCCTTCCGGGCTGGTTGGACCCATCCACTTCCCCTTCCACTCGTCCAGTGTGGGTCTTTTCGCTCTTTAAACTACGTCACCACACTCCCGGCGCACTTTCTCGGAAGGTTTACCGTTGCCGTGGATGGGTTTACATTATAGTCAATGGAACGTCCGATGCATTTCTTACCGGTACTAAAAGGTGCCGTGCACGGCGGTACCGAACGCCAACGGCCATGACAATGCATCTGTATTTGACGCCCTGGGAATGAGAACGGTCTGATAGTTCATCATGTGTGGTGCGATGTGAAAGGCTAGAGAGCAGAGTGGAGAGAACATAGAAGGAAGAAAGTGCTTTACTGGCCTTTTGGGTGGTGAGCTAATCAAAACGAACAGTGAAGGCTTGATGGACGTGTCAAGGTCACTCTCAGATACATACAAGTGGTGTGTGGGCTGTATGTGTATCTGAAAGAAAGATAAGGAAATGAAAGCTTTCTTGTTTGTGAGAGTGCTCAGAATATATACAGTATAAAAAAATAACAGTGCACAACAAATTGAGAGTAAATTGGACCCGGTTTACACAGAAATGCTGCAGAACTGTCAGTTGTCTGCTGCTGTACATGTCTACATGTATCCACTTACCCATCAGGCCCCTACACAGCCACCTTTAAACTTTCTTTACACACTACACGAGAATCAAGCCGACAATCGTCAGCAAAGCCCCAATTTTTTGATGGTTCTACAGATTATCTTTCCAGATATTCCTGTGGTGTGAGGTATGTTAAGAGTGTTTTTACATCCCCTGATTGGCTCGGCAGTCCGTCCTGGCCACATCGATTTCAAATCATGTTCAATATTTACGATCGGATACCTATTGTGTGTGGGGAACCACGATGGAGTCACGTGGGAAAGAACGATAGCCAATTGAGAACCAAGCTGACTGAAGCAGAAGGACAACCACCGCCGTCATGGCAGCCACGGCTAATGCATGAGCTAACGCAAAACGTGAAACATAAAAAGTTGTAGTAAGATGGAGCTCAGAAATGGAGGACCAACTTGTTGATTCATAGCAACTACACAGTTGTTTATTTAACGTGTCTCCATGACTTCATCCACCCATCTTTCGTGAATGTAGTAGTAGTGTAGTAGTGCAAAAACTAACATTGCTAATTCTTCCTGTCGCCATGTTTGTTTACACTAAAGTCACGTTTGATAGTGAGAGATTTTGCGAGATTTCCGTTTTGTTTTTTTTAGTCGGGACTCTTGAATGGAATTCAATTGGACTTCATGAATGGGATCTGCGTGGTGTGTTGTTTTGGCCAAATCATTGCTCACCCCACACTATAGGAACAAAATTGTTAAATTTAACATAAGATGTCGTAACATAACATGTGAGCCGCCGAGTGCAAAACCGCGGTAACGCCGTTCGCCTCGCTCAGAGGCCATCCTCGCCGTAATAACACTATACTTTAGGAGTGACAGAAGTCAGACGGCGACTGGCGGTACCACAGTGTTGCACCTCTGAAGTACTCGGAGTACAAGGCTTAGGCAAATATGCAGAAAAGAAGCCTCTGTCCCTCTGTAAGATGGACCTAGAGTCCGGCGAGCCAAGTAGGGCACAGACCTGCAGCCAGTCTCTCCACGGGCCCCTTCAGCATATACTCCTACCTCAGGACAACGTGGAGCCAAGCACAAAACAAGCAATGTGTTCCTCCGTGCTGACTCAGCCTGGTGAAAAACAGGAAACCGATGAGCTGGCAGGCTGTACGTATCACTCAGCTCTTAAATGTCACAATGGGACGTTCTTGGGACTTACATTTTTTCTTCTTTGTATGTTCATTTTAAAGCCTACAAGAGCAGCTCCCACAGGAGCAGAGAACAGCATGACTGGAGTGAGGACAGGAGAGAGAGATATCCAACACAAAGTGTCAAAAATGATGGATGGTGACCTTTTTGTTCATGTTATTTCAACACCTGCTGAGTGGGCTAAGCAACGGCTAAAAATGCGGCTGATTGACTGCCTCTATGGCTTTTGGAATTGAAGTGATATAAAAAACAGTTTTTAGCATTGGTGCACTGACATTGTTAGTCGGCACCAAAAATTCACACCCCCTGGTGTGACAATAAAAATAAAACTTAGATTTTTTCTTTTCAGCCCTGTCTCCTAAAAATAACATTCAAAGAAACGCTATAACATGGGCTTCAGAATGAAGTAGTGCTTTCTGCATTTATTTTCTTAGCGAACCTGTCTTTGAACGGTCTGAACGAGACAGCAGAGGAGGAGAGACAGGTGATCAGAGAGGGGAGAGGACGGGAGATGGAGAGACAGTCCGGTCTGGACTCAGTGCCTTATCGGAGGGCTCTTTCAGTGCCACTAGCCAGCGCTGCTGCAGTAACGTTACTGTTCTCTGTTTCAGCGTCAGTTTATGAGATGGACTGTTTTGTCCTTGGTTTTAACATTGTAAAAGTCATCTTTACATCCATGAGAAATACAATAGAGTCCCCTCTTTTTTCTCTTTTTTCTTCCACTGAGTATTTAATATTCTAGACTGATTTTTCATTACCTCAGAGACAGAGAGACACTCTCTTTCTTTCTGTGCCTGTGTGATAAGTTGTGGATAAAGTGACTCAGATTGTTTTCCCAGTTCCTTTGGTGTAAATTAGCCGGAGCTTCAAATACATTCTGTAGTTTGTCTTACCACTGCAGTATGTCCTAATATTTACTTTGGGATATTATTTGGAGGGTTTAGTTAGAGTTGTAGAACCTCAGAGTAAAACCAAACATTTACTATGTTGATTTGATAGTTATCAATAATAAAAATGGAATAAAATAATGTGCCAAAAGTTGGTTTGAATTATAACAACTCCAGAAGTGCTGTAACTTAAGTACAGAAGTTACGTGATAAATAAATCAAGTCTGACTTGTGGTTTCACACGGGACACAAACACCAGTCTCCTGGGTGAAAGTCACGTTTTTTGACCCACCCATCCACCCCGATGTCCTCCTTATGTTCGCCGCTCTTTATACTACCCGGTTCACAATTACGTGGATTACATACAAATTAATTTTGTAAAAAACCCTTTATTATTATCGGGTTAGGTCCCTCCCCCACCCATCATACATATATCATAACACATAGTCATATCATAGGAATGAAAAAAGGTTTGGTATGCAGTAAGTGTTCAACTTATCCAGCAGCAACGATGAAAATGTGCACAATGTCCAACTTCTGCCACACTGTAGTAAACTCTGCAGTTGTGGAAAATATCTGACTATCCTTAAAGTATTCCCTCGCTAGCCCTTTTGAATATTTCTGATACTTTGAAGTACTCTCATGCTTCCCACTGTACTGGACCGAATGCACTTGCATATCCATTGGTGGTCTATTGCCCCAATGGGGGTATATCTAGAGGTAAACCTAACTCCTGTCCCTATCTGTATACAGCTTTTCTAAGTAAACATCTAACTCCCTCTTACCTCCTTTCAGAGTGACACTTCAAAACTTGTACAGATCTTTATAAAAATATACCTTGTTCCCGTTTGTCAGGGTTAGACTTTCTGCATTCCTAAAAGTTGCCAACCAAGTTTTGAGGTCATTCTGCAGCACATTTCTCGCTATCTGTAAGCCTTCCTCCACTGGCCTCTGAGTTGCCTTCGCTTCGATTAAAAGATTTTTCAACATGGTAGACCTTTAGTATTCCAAATACCCAACATTGTAAAAAGGCTATTTCCAGCCCCAAAGGGCATTTAAATGACCAGACTGAAGTTAATTTTCTCACAGTCTCACCGGCTGACAATGTTATCTGTGCAAAACCATGCATGAGATGGCCTTTCCAGCTTTGCAAAATTAAAATGCCGGTCGTAGGATCTGCTTCCCTCACATAACCTGAGGGAGACAGCAACAGGTCCTCTGTAGAATCAAGGATTCAATTTAATATGTAAGCAAGCTTCAAGGGTCAATACCAGCCAATCATAAAGAGAGGGAACTATAGCCTGTGTTAATGCTGCCAGGGGGCATTTATTTACCTCGAATGCAGAGAGAACTATGCCTTTATTGGAAACATGCTTGAACTAGAGATAGGGCTTTATTCTTTTATTTTCCCTGTTTTATCATCTGTTTGCATTTGATTTGCTATTTCGTGCTTTTAAATTGCTGCAGACTTTTCTTTGTCGTCTTGATAAATTCAGGATAATGTACATTTCTACAGCCCTAAAGCTAGTCAGTACCAGTTGCCATGGAATTTGAAACACATTCATGGTCTCCAGAGAATTGACCCTAATGATTTTGATGATGCTCTGACTTTTCCTCTAGCGCCACCTTGAGGTTGACATTTGTGGTTTTAGGTGACATGTCTCAACATCAATTGAATGGATTGCCATGACACATTTGGTAAATAGATTCATGTTCCCCTCAGGATGAATTGCAAGCGATAGCTTGACTACTCATCTAGAGCCACCATCAGGTCAATATCTGTTGTCCAATACTTTGATTTATGACTAAATACCTGCAAAACTGATTACATTCCCATCGCCCATAGCTGTGTTTAATGCAATTAGAATATATTAGCATGTTAATGTTAGCATTTATCTCAAAGCACCACTCACAAAGCAGCTCTGTAAGTACACTCTCACAGACTTTTCCACCGAAATTAGCACGTATATGCAGGTTTTTTGAACACTAACGCTAAAAATAGGCGATAGATTAATTTCCCATTGCCAGTAGACAAGTACGTATATCTGTTTCTTCTCTGGTGTGTCACGTTCAAGGTCATGAATGTGCCGGAAAACAGGGTTAGTAAAAAGTGAAAATGTTAAGGTCGTTACTTCTTTTTTTATATCTGTTACTTATTAAGTCCATCTTTCAAACTCTCAAACCAGAGTTGGTGATTGTTGGAACAGTGGAAAGACGAACAGAGGCGGTTTTGATGAGTTTTACATTGTTCCTGTCGAGTGTGTGTTTTACAATGATCAGCGAGGTAAAATTACCATTTCTGTCAATGGAGTCTGGTAGCTTTGAGGAGCGCATATAACGGCTGTTTTCTTTTCACATCTGGCTCAGGGAATTTGACAGGAGTCCACCCAAGATTATACTGTACTTAAAACCCAACACATTCTCACTCCCAACTCGTCAAATACCGCTGCTTGGTCAGTGCTCCTCGGCATCGGAGACAGAGGTACCCCTCTTGCGTTACTTTTGGACGGACCAGGGAACAGTCATGGTTGACGTTAACTTCACTGAATAACGACTCACAGGACTGACGGTACCGACGAGTCATGTGACTAATGACTGACGCGACAAAATAAGACGTTACTTTTAGTTTCACACGGGACACAAACACCGGTCTCTTGGTTGAAAGTTTTGTGTTTGTTTGACCCATACACCACACCTCCCACCCGCCCTTAGGC